>AXCM01005117.1:0-19953 GCA_000473375.1 Anopheles culicifacies | reverse complement strand
CTACTTACGTATGTACCATGCCTCTGATATCGTTCGCTTTGTTTGGCGACTGGAGCATTTGCTCCGTGTTACATATGTCCGATCCGTCCAGCATTTCATCGTCCACATTGTCCAGAAAGTCGCCCAACAAGCTGCTCGGTTCCACCGTCATATCGTCGAGCGATTTCACATGCTCGAGCGCACGCTCTATGTCGTCTTCAACCTCCCGTGGGCAGCTCTCGTGCGAATCATGCGTATCATCCTCCGGTGGCACTACAAATTTAATCGAAAGCATATGATTTTAGTCAGAACTCTAAGCTCTCGTCTGTGGATCATTCTAGTGTGATGCTTAATGAATCTTTTGAAAACAATCTTTTCGATATGAATCTTTTTGGAGGAGTCATTAAAATCATGAGTCATGTTTACAATGATTCCATCCTAGAGTCATGAGTTATTAGGGATTCATAAATCATCAAATATGTATGAATCCCCAAAGATTCATTCCTCAAAGATTCAATCCTCAAAGATTCATCAATCTACATAGATTCATTCAAAAAATCAGAAACATTTTGATATGATATGATGAATCTATGACTACTGTATTTTATAGAATTCAAGAATCTACGAAGGATCGAGGAATCATAAATCTATAAGGATTCATATGCCTGAGAATAGATAAATCTCCAAAACAGAGATTCTGAATCATTCATTCCGAATCATGAATCTGAATCAGATTCACCACACACAAGTACGATTCCTTTCGGTGCTTACCCAAACATAGCAGCTCGTTCAATGCGTCCGGTGGCAAATGACTTAGCACATTCGGGTGGAGCAGATTACTAAACTCGAACGGTATAATCTCTTCTGTAAATAGATAACAGCAGCAGCAACAAAAAAAACCGCATTTCAGCACAAGAAACATTCAACCGGAACAGAATGATCATACCTATAACATCCTGCGTCGCCAACAGTTCCGATTCGGATAATCCCCCCACACCGGTATCCTCGGAGCTCGCGTAAGCCGAACTGTTCTCGCATATCGTCAGCATATCCTGCGTGTTTGGTGAAGTATTAACTTTAAGCGTCGTTTGCACTGCGTGCGATCCATTGCTGTACTGCTGCTGCTGCTGCTGTGGCGGCTGCTGTAGCGGGAGTTGCTGATCGTGATCGTGCTCTAACGAATTCACTACTTTTACGCTGGAGTTATTCGTTTGCGCCCGATAAACAGGGGTTCCCCTAACACCAGCAACAGCACGGTTATTGCTAACGGCAGCAGGAATGTGTGGTAGACTTCGGTTCACTTGAGCCACTGTGTGCGTCACACTCGCAGTATTGAACGCAGGTTTCGATGTGCTTTCACTCCCATTGGTTACATGTAATCGCTGTCCGATGGGAGCTATTAGTGACGCCTTTTGTAAAGGTGTTGCTTGCTTAACCTGCACCTTCCCATTGGTGGCCCATGTGTTAAGCAACGATTTCTGTGGTTGCTGTTGTACCGGCTTCTTCTGCGCTTGGTTCGATGCGGGTGTCGTATGCTTTGCCTGTCCTTGATTCGACTGATGATGGTTATGATGTATCGCGAACTGCTGCTTGTACTGCTGCTGATGCAGCAACATCTGCTGTTGCAAGGGCGTGAGCTTTTTCTTCTTTTTCGGTCGCTTTTGTGCACGCACCACAACCGAGGGCGACTGGATGGGTTTCATCTTCTTTCGCCCGGCAGCGGTTGGTGACGCCGGAACTGTTACTGTTACCGCACCGACCGTAGAAGGTTTTCCGGTTTTGTGCAGTTTTACCTCTTGCGACATCTTATCATGATTGTCATGCTTCCAGGCGTGCTCTTTGCACAGTATCAGCTCATGGCTCACGTCGAACACCGGTACACGGCACTGGCTGTTGTCGGAAAACTTTGCCGTACAACGCTGAAACAGACACTGTTGCGTTTCCTCCGTGACGTGATCGTAGCAGTGCGATGTCATCACGAGAGCCGATTTGGTGCAACCCTCCGATGTGCAGGCCGGTTTTTCACTGAGTTAGGATAAAATAAACGATAAACATTACTATCAACAAGCAAAAAGCCACAGACGACCCAAACATTCTTACCTCGCTTTACTCAACTCCGTTTGCCTTTGTTTGTCCAGCTTTGCGACCATTCTAGCCATTGATTCGAGCCGCTTCTTGGCGGTAGATGCTGCTGCACTTCTCATCCGCAAACCATTCCTACACTGTACGACGCGCCGCTGCAGATAAGCCTTTCTCAGCTCCAAACGTTCGTCACGCGTTAACATTCGTATTTCAAACTTGCCACTATGTCTGCTCCGGTTTGGTTTGCTCTTTCCTCCCCGTACGCTACTGCTGCTCGATGTCGAGCTGCGATGCATCGGATTTATGCCCCAGCTGGACGCACTGTCCGGTACGGTGATCGCAATGGATTCCTCGTACCAGAAGGAAAGCGTATTCGGATACTCATCGTACGCATCATCATCCGACTCCTCGCCCGGATCGCGCAGATCAAACATGTACGCACCAGGCGCATGCCATTCCTTCAGCTTCGGGCGCTTTATCGGTACGGCAATCGCTCCCGGTACGGTGGACGTTTTTACGAACCGCTGCAGTTTCAGTGGTTTCTCATCCTGCTCCATCACTTCCTGCTTAATGTCGAACTCCTGCTCCAGCTTCACGGTAGCCAGCAACGATGGACTAACCCTGGTTGGAGCGTTTGGTGTACTGGTGGTACACGACGGCGAAGATCCAATGTTCGTCGGCATGCCACTTCCTACCACCGGTGACGTACAATCGCGAAGCTGTTCCTGTTCCTCCGAAAGATGTTGGCTGTGGGTACGTTTACTGGACTTTTGCTGCTTACCGGACGTTTTGCCCGTTCCGGTCGGTTTTCGACCAGACATTTGACGGACCTTCCCATTCATAGTGTCCGGCAGCGATTGCTCCTCCAGTTTCGGTTTCATCTCTACAACGGTGGGTTGTTCAGCCGCTTTGTTCTCACTCACGATTGGCATGTTGGCAGGAACAGCATCAATTTCGGGACGTTTCTTCGCTACAGTGGAAATCACTTTCGGTTCCACCGTAACGGATGGAGTGCGACTGATCTTTTCCACTCTATTCACCACCGGCGAATGATCGCGTGATTGCGGTGACTTGGTGGAAGCTTCCACATTAGACCCGACGAGCAAACTCTGCTGATTCACGGATCGACGCACACTTTCGGTGACGGACATTTTACCACCTTGTTCTTCCTTCGCCGATACTTGAGACAGTTTACTGGGGATGCCAGCTTTCGCCAGTAAGGATCCATCTTTTGTTGTGATCGTTGAGGAAGATGTCAGTAGCGAAATGGAACCAACGGAGGTGGCAGATTTCGGAACAGACTGTTGCGTAGGTATGACCCGTTGCTTATTGACTGCCGGTGCAAACGTTTGCTGCTGCTTTCGCTGGGGTTGTTGTAGTAGAAGCGATTGCGATTGTTGCGTGGACTGCTGTTTGGGTGCAGACTGTACGGTAGGGGACGGCGGAGCTTGTCTCACTGGTTGTTGCTGCTGTAACAGCAACGATTGTTTCTGACCATTCGATGCAGATTGCAATAGCGACTTTGCAACAACTTGCTGCTGTTGCTGAGCGGCACTTGCTTGAACTGCTTGTTTCTGCTGCAGTTTCGGTGTGCTGTCCGCGTTTTCCTGCTTTTGTAACGTTTGCGTTGGCGGCAATGGTGTGGATGTTTTGGGTGGCTGTGGCTGATGCTGGAGCGATGTTTTCGGCAGCGTTTGATTAGCAACGATTTGCTGTGGCTTCGATTGCTGCGATTTCGACTGCTTTTGCGTATGTTGCTGCTGTATCGGTTGTTGCGGTTTCTGCTGTGACTGCAAGGATTGTGAAGTTATTTGTTGTGGTTTTACTGTTACCGGCGAAACTGGTTGTTGTTGCTGCGGGGATGAAAGCTTTTGTTGCACAATTTGCTGTTGTTGCTGCTGTTGCTGCTGGGCAGGTTGTTGCTTTTGCTGCTGCAACGGTGACTGTTGCTGAAGTTGATGCTGCTTAATGAGTGTGTTTCGTAATGTCGCTATAGTGACGGGACTGGAGAGCTGGGTTGCTGTTCCGGTCGTACTACTGTTGGATGTTTGCAAATAAAATTTCCCTTGCGCTTGCGGTTGCACTAAACGAATCTTTGTAGGCGATACAGTAGAAACATTGGGCGCAACAGCCACGGAACCCGGAGTGGTTCGATTGGCAGCCGTTCCTACATTTGCTATCCTTGCCGTACCCGCCGCTGCAACAGAGATGGTTGGCGTTACCCCATTGCTGCTATTGCTGCTGCTATTAGTCACAATCAGCTTTCTTACGCCATCTCCCGAAGTGGTAACGTGTATAAAACTACCCTGCGGGATAGTAGCACCACCGGCCGTCCCTTTGGCCAACTGTTGGGGAGGAATTTTAAAGAACTTCAGTATTGACCCGCCCGCAGTCGACAACTGCTGACCACCTTGCGCGGGTTGTTGCAAGCGTGAGATTATTTTGGTCGTTATCAAAGGTGTTTTCTGCTGCGGCAGTACCTTCTTGATCAATTTTCCCACGGTCACTGTAGGCTGGACCTGTGCCGGTAGTGTACTTTGGGGAGACTGTTGCCTTATTTGCACAGGTTTCGTAAACACTGGAATCGGTGTACCGGTCGCGGTGGTTCCCCTCACCACTGCCGTCGTGGTCGGGGAAGCTGTCGTCACAACGCCATTGTAGCGGACTTTCAGAGTAGCCGGTGAGGATGTTGCCGCTGGTGGAGAAATGTTCACAACTTTATCCTTGGATGTGGTACCGCTTCCGGGCGTGTTGGTCGTAAGCAGCAGACTTGCACCGGAGGACGCAGTCTGTATGGTAGATGAAGTGGTTGCTGCATTGCTGTTGCTGCTGCTGGAGCTATTACTAACTGCACTTGAATGGTTTGCGTAAGCCAATGAGTTCGCTTGCAGTGGTGCTGATTCCGTGAACGCGTACGGATCCTCCTGTGCACGTGTCGTGGAATGACATGACATGACCTTTTTGGACTGTACTACTACACTGCTCGCACACTGTACTCCGACGTTATCCGACTGATTAGACTGCTTTCTTCAGTTGCACAAAACAGGTGTTCGATATATCTGTAAAATAAAGAAAACACATTGTTCAGTAAGTCAACTAGATAGCGTCAGTCAGATTGCATTGTAATCTTTGATAATTTGCTAAGCATTATTTACAATGAATTGTGTAGCCAAACACATAGAACAGCATTCATAAGGGGACAGCCGTAAGGGTGTAAACAAATGTGCCAACCACTGTAGCAATAACAAGTATACTTTCGACCCAGTTTTCTGGGTCTTACTGTGGAGAAGAAGCACCCAAATGAGTCATGTACAATGAAAAAAGCATAAACAATAGGTCCGTAAGCACATGACTGTGCTCGCTTGGAAGCAATCGATTTCCGCAATACAAGCAAAGGCTTTTGCGAGATAACGTGACTCTTCATACATTAACACGATATTCCTATCAACACCGTAAGGTGAATGTTAACCGGGAATACGAGCGATTCCGTCCCAAAACAAGCTAGCTACACATTTTGCACTCCCTCACGGGCCTCGGTATCCGCAAAAAAAGGGCGGCTAATTGCTTTCAACGCAGCACAACATCGGCGCTGCTTTTGTTGGCACTTTTCAGCGACCTACATTTCGCAACGACACAACCAAGTGCTGCGAAATCGCGGCACTGTTATTGCGGCAGCTGCTGGATGTACTTGGGAGGCCTTTTATTTTTTGTTGCTCCCAGTGCTCCTCCGTGTGCGTGTGTGTCGTTGTTTTTACTGCTGTTGTTGTTGCGCTTAGCTTCTTGCGTGATTACTTCACCAGCCAAACGCACACTTTTTCTTCCGTCCCGTGCGCCACGGTACGTTCGTTCCCGGGCACGAAATAGTTGGCAATGCAAGGGCAAACGGTCCGACCAGCGATTGCACTACAGTTCACTCCATTGTGACCCGTTATGGTTACACGATTTACGATATTTCACTACCAAATCTATTACTTCTGTTGCACTGACGGAGAATTTTTCATCCGCTGTCAAAAACGGCAACTGACAGTTTGCTAGTTTATTTTGTTTGCATCCACTGCAGGGCTCTGAACCGGCTAGCGAAAGTGTTGTTTGCCAGCGTTTTTTTATTACTTTTTTAATACATTTTCACGGCGATGCAAAATATATACTGTTCCAGAATGTAAACACCAATGTCTCCAAAGTCAAAGCAATTATCAGTCAATAATTTCAAACATTTTTCCAGATAAGAATCAAGTTAATCTTTTGCAATTTATATAAACAACTTTACAACAGCCAGTCTATCGTGTCATTGGTTAAGGTCGCGAACAGCAAAACATTTTGCGTTCATTCGTAGCATTACATTCCTTTCCACTATTAGAACGACGAACACACAGTTTTCTATCCCACGCGGTACCTCTACGCACTCCGGCCACCACCCACATTGGCAAGCCAAAGTCAACGAACTTTCCGAAGGCGAACGATGCGGCAACAACACTACAAAAACGCATCCATCGGTATGGATGCAGCGTTGCTACCAAATAGAACCACTGTGAGCAATAGCTCGCCTGTTTCTAACCTTAATCACTTTATCTATTCACCGAATTTCTCACAATATTACGTGATTCATGGTTACACCGGGTGAAATCACGCACCTACCAACAAACCGCACCGCAAACAATCCCACACTCTCGTATTTACGCATTATCCCCACACACACAACGCGCACGTACACCACTAAACAAATGTGCCGCATCTTCCGCTGGTGGAATCACGTTTCCCGCATGGTATGAAAGTGCATCGTACGATATTTTACAACCCCGTGAATAATGCTCCACTTACCACGTGCTTCCCGTACAGCGATAGCGTAACTTTTCTCTTAGTTTGCAAATATATTTACTCTATCACCAACAAATGCACTGCTACGAAAGCCAACACGTCTTGCGCTGTTCGTTTGTGTTTATTGTAGAGCAAAAAAAAATACCGCGTTTTGACATTTACGCGCGCACGTCACTTTGACAGTGGGCAGGGTTGAATCAAAAGCGTGCAGCAAAAGGCCCATACATTTTCTTTGCAATATTCAAAAAAAGGCAGTGAAACGAATTTGTATCTGGTGTAAAAATACTATCGGTCTTCGCAAGTCGATTATATCGCTTTATATTTGTGTTTTCCAAAAAATCGCGTTTACTAAAAATACACTGGAATATAGTTTGCTGGACGCAGGAAGGATTCGATCGATTATAGGTTAACGACGGTTCGGCGTTCGGCTCATCATTTACCGTCCCAACTTTGCACTTTTCCATTTTCGTAAGCAAGATTGATGCGCAGCTTTGGCACGTACTTTCCCGCCTTAATTAGCTCCATATTTTCGTCCTCAAAAAACTGTGGAATACATGGATGAACGAATGAGTGAGTGATTAGATGCCACCCGAGTTGTTATCCGTTGAAGCTTACCAAGCACTGGGAAATAAATTTAAGGTATTTCCGTTCCATCTGTTGATTCACCTCTTTTAAAATTGATATGCTGATAAAAAAACATAATTGAACAGTGATAGTTAATGTTTGGGGACCGTTTAACATTTCCTTTTTGCTACTTACTTTTCGTCGATACATAGGCGCTGTAGAATGTATTGGCAGATTTTGGTGTTGCAATCAACGTCGAACAGTGGAATACCAAAGTTTATGTCCAGTATAGTCCATTCCTGAGAAGTAAACGTAATTCACCATTAATTTGACTTGTTATCTCCCTACAAACATTCAACCTACCTCTGCTGCATTTTGTAATGAATTTTTCCTCGAGATTTCTGCGGACAAAAAGACGTAGAATAGAAACAAATTTTACAAAATAAAGCTTGCAACCCGCCCCCGTACCTGTATCTGAGTCCGATTCAGCAGTTTGCATTTCTGCTAGCTTTTCGTTCACTTCCTCCACAACGCCATTCGCTTCATCGGCAGTGGGCAAACGATCCGTCGCACTGTCCTCTTCCGTTGCCAAAGGTTTCACCGATGGCGTCATTGTTTCACTGCTCACTTCTGTTTTTGCAGCACTTTTTTGTTTCTTATCACTCGATCGTTTAAGTACCACGGCAGGATTATAATTATCGCAACCTGCAAAAGTAAAGAGCGGTTGTTGTTAATTCTGTGACTAGGCGTTGCTTGCTAAAACCAATTACCAAGATCAGGGACGCCAGTATTGATGAAAGTCACATAGCCGAACGTTTTTTCCATGTTCACGACTTGCGACAGCCCGTTCCAAGCGGCATGCTGTCCCCAACGATTATCTTCATCTGCACAATAGATGATAGAGTTAATAAAAAAATCCTGACAAAGCTTATCAAGCGATTTAATTACCGTTTATGTCGAATGGAAATGGTTCGTAATGTACTTTCGCCGGTTCGTTAATGCCATAGCCCTGAATCAGCAGACATTCGTTCTTCAGGTGCTCGTTCAACGTGTAAAACTTTTCCGAATTTAGCACATACGAATCAGTATTGACAATCGTAATTAAAAGCTTCCCGTAACCAAGAAACATTCGAGGCAAAGATTTCAACACGGTACCTGAAAATTAAAAAGCAATAATTAAAACCTCATCACAAATAGCTGTAAAGACGTCGAACATACCTTTCTTCAGAAATAAGGACGGTGGACCATATCCACCCATGTGGTAATAGAACAGCTTCGACCAAATGTGTGCGTCGGCTGAGCTTTGGTAAAATTGGCCAAAAAAGGGAATGGTAAACTGACTAGACAGCGAACCCGACAGTGGGGCCGCCGATATAAGGTACTTGTACTTTCGCTCCAACAGTCGATTCCGCGTGTGAACGTCGAGCCCCTCGATGCTCTCGAGGCGCAGCAGATCCAGTTCGATCTTCAGCGAACCTTTCAGTGCAACAATGGTTGATCGAAGTAGCACCGCGTGATTAAAGTACCGGCTCACCTCACCCTCCGATTCCGCATCCAACATCGACACCTTCTCCAGCTCCTCCAGCAAATCGGCCATTCCTTCGTCGCACAGTTTGCCCACCTCGAACAGCGTGATGGCATGCGTTTTTAGACCGGGCGATAGGTTCCCCATCATGAGGAAGGCCGTTAGCGTGGAATCGAACAAAAATCCGACCCGCTTTGCCGAACGGAAACCACCCGAACCGGCTTCGGGTGTAGTTTTTTCCTTTGCAAGAAGTCCACTGGAACCGACCGGTGTGCCATCGGTGGGTACGGGTGACGTAGGACTGGACGGGTCGGACGGAGGAAAGAAGGGTACGGACGTTATGCTACCGTCGGGCGATGGTTTCACTTCCAGCGGTACTTCCGACAGCAACAGGGCGTGGTAGTTGTAAGCGGCCGAATCTTCACCACCATCGCCCTGCTGTTTGAGCCAACTTTCGTCCAGCTTAAACTCGGAAAAGGCATTCTTTATCTTGGCAAATCCCAACCGACAGAACAGTGATGTCGCCTGCTTCACCGTGTCCATGTGTACTTGCAGAATTTGTGAAAGCTACAATGGGAGAGGAGAAAAGCGTTAAAAGCAACACTTGCCTAGCGTACGTTTGCTGTACCAACCTCCGAAATGTTGCACTGCTCATCCGTCGTAACGAACACGTTGTAGAGCAAATTCTCGAAGTAATCACCCGCCACACGGTTCATTACGAAGTTTCGTAGCGGTGGAATGTTTATTCGATCATCACTACTGATCGGTACGTCCAGATAGATTAGTCCCTTACGGTAAAGCTTCTGTACCGTGTCGAGATTTAGTGTGCCGGCCGTTTGTGGACCACAGTCAATCAGCTGATCGATCGTGTTGATCTCCTCAATGCTAAGATTCTACAAAGAGAGCATAAAACATCAACACAAACGCTTGAACTCCCCGCTGTTCGATGGTGCTAATTACCTCGACGTCTTTTTCCAATATGTGACCAATCTCTACGATCCACCACGGATGCATCGTTACGGTGCGGGGAAATTTTGGCAGGAAATGGTACGGATTCTTTTTGAAGAACGAACGCGGTGAGCTCGACTTCAGATCGCTCGAGATCGATAGATACTCGTTTCGACCGATCCCAAGCACACGCAAACAATCGGCAGCAGTAAAGTTGGGCAGTGCATCATAGTTTTTATCGTGTGTCAACAGGAATGCAATCATGTCTGTAATAGCAAAAGCAAAAAAAAAAACAATTACTCCGATAAAAGTAAAGGTTCCAAAGGGGAATCATTTGCGGGGTGCATGAAGTACCTGTATAATAGTTGAATGGTGTTACGCGCAATCCCTTCGTGATAACGTCAGCGAGATGATAAGGAAATATGTGAAGCGCCCGTATGTTCACCTCCACCAACCGTTCGTAGTATTTTTTCTCATTCTTCGTCACACTGTACACTGCGGAATGGTAAATCGTACGAGAAAGCACAAGGTAAATCTTACGGAACTGTGCTTGCCAAACCCTTCCACAATCAAAGCTTACCGATGTTGCCGCGAAACCGAAGCTGATTGAGCAAACTGTAGTCCACAATTTGTTTGCGATAATCTGCCTCATCGTTGTTTAGAGCCTACGGGGAAAAGAAAGTATGCTCACACGGTTATCACGCCACATCCCACACCCACCCCATGGCCAACATGGAACGATTCCTACCTTACGTACGTCCGAGCTTAAATCCTTCCAGGCGATATTACGTCGAATGCATTCCTCCACCTTGTTGGACATAAACCCGGAACCCATCCTGTTTTCTGGCCTGAGTCCTGACCACACGGTGCACAGTGCCGTACGGAATCGTCGCTGGAAATGGACGAAGATGTGTGAAGCGCTGGAATGTTGTGCACCGAGCGATGAAAATAAAACCCGTGCACGGATTGTGTTGTTTTGATGGAGCAAAGAAACTTTGTGACGTGTTATGTTTAGTGTGACAGTTTCCCAACGAACCAAATGTCGTTCCATGATTAGAAAACAATAGACGGTTAGCATGTTTTTTTAAATATACATTGAAATTTGAAGGGGGTTTACTGATAAAAACACCAATTATCATTTTCATTCATTAATTTTTGTAGGTTTTAGAGGAAAACAAGCAGTTCATGTTACTTTTCTTAAAAACATAATTAATTTTAAAAAGTTTTTCCATGACGGGTCAAACCCACTGTGATGCGCTTCCAAACGTCAAAAGCTCCGGCGAAAGCTCCTCGCTGGAATACACGCGTGAGCTGAGAAGGTGGAATAAAAAGTGACCAATCCATCTGATTAGATTTATGCTGATGATTAAAAATCTTCCAAACCACAAAAATACATTGAGATTGATGCAAAATTACTCAAAATATATTAATATATCATATAGTACCACATTTCAAATCATAAATCTTTTTTTTATTTCAATTTCAACACATGCAACCAAACTCCTTTGCAAGAACCATTGCAACAGCAATCATTGCTGATGGATTGATGATCCACCATGAACCACTCGCATTCACACTTGTTAAGGCCCTTCGGTGGCGGCGGCGTAAAAAAAAACCGGGCGCACAGGGTATGAAACCAAAACAGAGAAGGTCTACGTGACGTAGGGGAGTGCGTCCAAAACGGCGACAAACGGTGGCCGTAGCATATAGCGCAACATACCCAAGCATTAATCCCCCTTGAACGCTGCCTGCGGGAAAAGGTCGACCGAAAAGCGGATGGGAACCTTCAAGCGGTAAAAGCGAGAAACCAAGCGAACCGGAATCAAGAAGCTGCGACCCGGGACAGCTAAACGCATGTGGTACGGGTGCAAGAGCAGGACGAACGAGTTGCAGTTATTAGTGGTGTTTTGTTTTGATCCACACGCACCAAACGATGGGGGTTTTGCAGGGAAGGGAAGGCAACCAACAACAACACGCAGGCTGATGGGATTGCAATCGCGCGGCCGAAACGATGGCACTTTCTTTCGTAACACAGTTTCCACCGTAAACAAAAAAAAAGTATCGCTATGACCGTGGCGCTTTTTGGCCGCGACCGTACGTTTTGCTTGGTTTTGCTCCCCCAAAACACCAAGCTCCACTGAAACGGCCATTGACTTTTAGATGACCCGCGTATTGGCGGTGGATGTGGATGGAGTGGGGCATGAAGAAAAGGGGGCTTGGTTTCTGTGTGTCACCTTATTTTTTTGTTGTTTCTTCCGCCTCTCCTTCGCACATGGGCGCTCTATACATCATTGCAAACGTGCGTTACGCCGCGGACCGCGCTGTGGAACCAAAAGCGAAACAAGCGAAACATCACTCCCTCCCATCGCGTCATCCGCGTAGTGTTGGTCTTACACTTGCCACTTCTCTATGGGCACGATATCGCCAACCAGGCGGATTGCACACAGACCACATGGTACGCGCTCGATGCAATTCCGATGCACCGTTTCGTGTACGCGTTATCACGTGCCGCGCGAGAGTGATCTTTTTATTTGCCTTTTTTGGGTTTGCGAAACGTTCTTCCAAGCCTGCGCTCATGTGTGGTGGAGCCTGTGTGGTCCCCGTTGAGATTGACAACGTCGTGCTGATCGTTTGAAAATCGTGTAACCACCGCCAGAAGGTGATAAGCATCGATGCATGATTTATCAGCAGAAAGGCTCCACAACAACTGCATCGTGTATCTCCGTTTAATACCCTACCGCACCGTCTCCCTATGTACCTATGGACCCCGGGAGATGTACATCTTTCGGCAGCAGTTTTATAGCGCCTCGCACAGTCATAAAATGATGTACCATAAAGGGGGAAGCATGTGGACGCTCGACAAAAAAAAACCGCAGCCAGAAACCCACACCTATTCCGGGCGGCGGGCAAAGGTTTCTCCGCGGGCAATTAGTCCCAAGGCGATCTGACGCTTTTACAACCTTACACCAAGTTTTCACGTTGATGGTACACTGGACGATCTGCTTGTCTAATTTGCACACCGATTCTCCACGCCGTTCGCCACCTCCAATCACAAAACACCGAAGAACGGAGCATCGATGAGCATGCACGGTGCACATGCACTTACGAGCTCTGCATACGACCATGAAAACCGTCATCATAGTCGATCCACCGCCACAGTGTTAGAGACTAGTATGGAGGATCCTCCCGCAAAGATACGTTGAACCCAAACTGCATAACAGCGAGCGGAACTAAGCTGGAGCATTAAAACGAAATTTTACGACAACAATAATAACAACCAAATGATGCATCTTTAGCCCTGCACAACCCATCGCCATCGCACTAGAACTGGCTTGAAGTCACGAACAGATCTTTTACATACGGAACATACTATTTTTACTGTCGGAGCATGGTGCAGGTATGGTGATTGCCATCTGCCCGAACATCCAGTTTGCGAATCTTCCAATTCGTTCTATAAAACCGGCTCGACTCAAAAACTGAACTCCCTCCCAGTGTGGTGGTGAAGATTACTGCTCTTAAATACCATCCAGTGTCAGATTTCCATATCAACGTTAAAGAGGTAGCATAGCGATTGGTTCGGATAGTCTTTAAAGTTCATCTAGATGTAGCGCATGCGAAAGCGCAAACCAACAGCTGCGGAAATAATTTGCCCAGATTGGAAACAAAAGCTTCCAAGGTACCTGGTCGGAGGAGTGTGAGAAGGGAGAGGCAGAGACAGAGAGGAATGAATATCGAAACGGTGGTTGGCCTCTACTCTTTAAAGATATCGATAAGTCAATAACTTCGGCTTGTTACATGCACTGTAAGCTTTGTATTACGCTACCTCTGTACTTGCAGTAATGCACAAATTAGTCCGTATAAGCCACTGCCTAGATCTGCTAGAACCTGTTGTTTTGAAGCACCTAAAACATACCAACAATTTATCAAAAAGAGACGAAAGAGACCCCCTCGGTGGCCTAGGAGATAGCGGCACCAGTTTTCGAACGGGGAGGACCGAGGTTCGAATCCCATTCGGGGCGTTTCCCCGTACGCAGGACTGATTATCTGACTGAGTTGCGGGTACATTCAAGTCACGGAAGCCAGAAATAGCAGTTCAAGGCCCTCTCTGGAGGTTGTAGTGCCATCTAAGAAGAAGAAGAATTTACCAAAACGATCAAGGATACTCTGGACTCGTCTATCTTTATCTACTATCTCCTGATAAATACTTAAGAGACATTGACATGTTAGTACAAGCCCAACATCTCATCATTTCCAGACCGGATTGCGCCCCCCCGTAGCGAGGACTGACTACCCAACTATGTGGTATAATTTAGTCTCGTAAGTCCAGTAATGGCAGGCGTGACCGACTAGGACTTAACAGGACTTTTCAGAGGCTACCATGAGCCACATAGTATCAGAATACACTACCAACTATTGCGCTAAAGAAAACTTCATTAAAGTAAGATTTTCCTCCATCAGAAGTTCCTGTGTACCTCGAGAATATTAAACAGGCGATTAATGCACAATAATTACTAATAAACGTATGCTTCTTTAGCATCCTTAATGACTCAGACAACATCATAACTCAAGCCTCTAGCCTCCTAGGGTAAGACGGATTTCAACTTTAAAGCATCAAAAACTATTAATGACTTCCGTATCCTTTTTTTTTCTTCTACGAACAACTTCCTTTTCGACTTCTTCCCAAACCACACACCTTACAGACAAAACAGCAAGCTTTAGCTGTACTTAAAGCTTTTGCTCAGTACCCTCCGTAGACTGTGTGGATACGTTTAATGAACTGAATTAATTTGGCCCCTTCCGCAAGGAAAGTTTGCTAGTGCGCGCGCTGTTGTTACTATCGCGATGATTTTTCACCTTTTTCCACGCGGCGGGCTGTTTGCTTCGCTGTTTACCTTTTGGCCCCTGTTTGCTATTCCTTGCTTCACCTTCTCCCCTTCTCCTTTCTCGCTGGATGTGGATGTATATGTGTGTGCGTGTTTGTGTTTGTAGCGAAGCTTCTTTCACCCATCTCCAGCAGCTCCTTGGCTCCTTGGATGATTTTCCACCACCGTTGGAGTGCTCGTTCACGTTACGCGCCACCTTCGATGGTAATTAATCATGCGAAAAGTTTTCTCTCGCAAGTGCTGGGGCTATCGCGCGCCCCGCAATTTATACCCACCGACGGGGGACAAACTCCCATTCTACTGTGTTCTTTTTTTCTCGAACGGTGGCAAAAACAAAACACTATGCCAATGGGGGTGAGAGAAATGATGATTTTACCCTTGAAAAGTACCTCCACCAGACCACGCTTCCACATCTCGCAGTCAGCTAACTCCAAGCCGTACAAATCCTTACAGAACGATGGACCGGACGATGAAGAAACGATAGAAAGCTGTAGTACGGCCGATGGGGGTATTCCATTGCATGCATGCAGTGTGTATGTATGCAGTACGTCGCCACTGACCTAATTCTTCCGTTATGCTTTTCCCGGCATTTTCACCGTGGAGAAAGAAAATCAAACCCATGCTGTTGCTACCACAGGACTACCGTACCTAAAATTTTTTGCCACGTTGCTTTGCCGTGTTATTCCTGTGTGTGCGTACTGCTACTGTCCGTGTTCTGCCTGCTGCCAGAGCTCTCGTGCGGCTCACGTCCAAAGTGAACATTTCACCATTTGTCCGCGCTGTTTCCAGGCGTCTTCTCCACTACTCCTCGTTGCCCGTCCCGACCACTTGAGCCTCAGCTCTGGCGAACCGTGAAGAGTTTTCCTTTTCGACTTCCCAGCCGCCTCGGCATGCTTGTTTTGGGCCAACGGTTTTTTTTTCTTCGCTTTTGGTTTTTGGTGGCACGAGAAAAGCCATTACCGGGTGGGAGGTTGCACCCGGCAACAGTTTGGAGTAATTTTAAACTTCGCTTCGGCGAGGGCAATTCCACACGGAGTTGGGTTCTGCTGCTTCTTGCACGATTTATGTATCGAAGCAAAACAATCTATACAAACTACATGTTTCCATTTTCTTCAATGTTTATCAAGAAACTGGGGAAAATATGTTCTTAACGTTACAAGTACTGCTTGAAGAAGAGTTCTTCTTCGGAAGCCATGTGAATACCAGGAGAAATCACACCTTTTTTCAAGAGGCATATCTATAAACACTAGCTACTCATCTAATCGCCATCTTCACCCACGTGCCAATCATCCTTCGTGTGCAACGTGGGGTGGAGTTGTTGTTTTCCCACCTACCTACCTTCACTAAATAGCAATTTCGCCGGCGAACGAACGGACGGCCCCAATCCCAAAGCGAAACAGATGGTGACCGTACACAGCGAGCCATTACATCGGGGCCCAGTTTGGCCAACGTTTGGTCTTCGCTTCCCAGTGCTCTTCAGTGCACCCATCGATGTAACAAGCGATACCTTTTCGGTGCATTATTGTGTCATAGCGAACGATTTTACGGTCCTGGGGTGGTTGGTGTGGTTCAAAAACTTCTGGCAGCCGAATGATGACAGCCGTCGCCGAGACGACACGTTAGGCGGATATGAAAAGAACCTCTCAATGCTCTGACCTCTTCTTGCTTTGTGACCACACGTTTACGAGCTGGTAAGAAGCGAACACTGAAAAACATGCTGGAAAGATTAGACGAATGCCTTGCACAATGGTTGTGCTTAAGCTTGCTACTTTCGCGATCGCGATCGTACGACGCGGACGCAACAGTGATGGGAGATTTACTATCTCGAATAGTGCTGCGACGACGCTTTATTTCACCTGCTCTTACTTCGTGCAATACTAGCTGCCACATTTATACTAGCACATGCGCTTTCTTTCATGAATGAAAACAGTGATCTTTTGTTGGCGCGGTCAAAAGAGCAATGTCCATCTTATCAGCAGAGGTACATTGTATTTGCCTCCGCCAACGATCTACAATTTGCAGTTGATCGCACTGCTGCCTTAGTCTGCAAGGTTTTCGTTTACTTCACACCGAAAAACAGCCACCATTGGACTGACTGGCCATTGCGACGATGACGTTGCTACTAGCTGCGGGTTTTATTTCTCCCTTTATTTACATTCCTATATTCATATCGTCCACGTTCGTCATCATCATCTGCATTTACGTTATTGTTTGGACACCTGCCGTGGGGTTAGCTTTTATGGTTGGTGTGGGAAGGGACCAGCATGCTGTCTGTGTGTTATCTCTTGATAACGTAACCGTTTATCGCCCTAGCGCAGTGGTTGGCAGTCTTCTTCAAGCAAAATGCATAGTACTTTGATTTAATTTTTATCATGAAAGTTCCCCTCCAGCGTTGGAGTGATGTACTGCTGATCACACTTTTTGAATTTGTCCACAACATCAACTATCTTGGGTTAAGGATCAAAACTGACTGGAGGAACTGATAATGAGAAATGTGGTAGGCAACCGATCATTTTTGTAGGAGGAAGCTTTTCCTTTCAAAATACATCTAGGCGATGGCCAAAACTGGGACGATATTGAACCTATATAGTTTAAGTACCTACATAATAAAAGAGATATACAGTCTGTTCAAGCTGGGAAACTCCTCTTATACTGGCTCAGTATGTTTGAAAGGACAATGGAGTGATGTTTTGACGATGAACTCTACGAGATGTAAGACGTATTGGACTCCCCAGTCTCCGGTGCGCTGGTTATGTTGTGTGAATAGCACAGATGAAGCTCTTTTGAGCTATCCGCATGGGAAGAGAAGGAGTGATAGACCTTAACTGAATTGGAATGATTTTAAGCAACTACTAAACATACTTATTTACTTATCAGGTGTCTTGTAACAATCCCGGCCGAATTGGCAGACGCATCTACGCCATCACTCCATCTTAGTTTGGGCCTACCACGCCTCTTCTGTCCCTGTGGACGGCCTAAAAAGGCTTTACGGGCTGAGTCGTCCGATGTCATTCTCATGACGTGACCAGCCCACCGGAGCCTGGCTAGTCTAATTAGCTGCACGATAATGAGTTCATCGGACAGTTCATAGAGAAGTTCGTCATTGTAGCGGCTCCTCCATTGTCCTTCCACACATACGGGGCCAAAAATCCTTCTGAGCACCTTCCTCTCGAACGCAGCTAAGAGGGATTCGCCAGCTATGGACAAAGTCAATGCCTAGATTGGGACTATGCATGTCATGTATAGCCCCAGCTTCGTCCGACGAGACAGGGATTTACAAAAAGACAAGTTTCCTCAGGCTGTAGTATGACCGGTTGTCGGCCATCACCCTATCGCTTAGCTCAACATCAATGTTGTTGACCTTTGACACTAGATAGGTGAAGTTTTGGACGATTTCAAAAGTGCGGTCACCTACCTCTACACCTATCTTACTAAACTAATATTGAATATTCCAAGAGTGTAATAACTTATAATAAAAATTGATAATTGGGTGAAGAAATTAAAAACTCTGGGATCGTATTGTGGTTTAAATTCAGTAAGGAATTGAATGTATTTGACAAATAGTACTTTGCCGACCACTGCCAATGCAACACGATTTAAGGTACACTAAACTTTATCGTTAACTCACGATCACTAGCGATAACGTTTAAAGTGCTCTGCGTAGAAAGAAAAATTACTTGTGTGCAATAATTATAAAATAATGTAATAGTACAAGAATGTTATTTTTACAAATCTTATAAAATAAAACACACAAACGAAACATCCCGCCCGGAACCCGGTTTTTATTACCTTTCTCCTCCATAGCAAAAACACGATCAAGAAGCGACTATGCAATCGTGCGTAAACCAACGTTGTGTTGCAAGGTTACCATGGTGGTTGCTAGTAGTAGCACCGGTCTACTACCATAGAAGCGCACACCGTCTCTAGTGATGGTGGTGGTGGTGGTACTAGTTGAAGCCACTCACGCTATGGAGCGCATGGAAGGGGATATCACTTGTATTTCTTAATTCAATGCGGGCCCCGGGTTTTGGGACGAGTGACAACGCGTTTCGAACGTGCGAACGGCTGCGACGTCATAAGGCGGGCCTCCACTACCGCCCGTTGTCCGCTCCCCGTTGCCCGTTGTGTGCCCGTTGTCCGCTCCCAACCCGAACCACAGTTGATGGAGTTAAGAATTGCGCGGTCAATACCATTGTGGGGTTATTTTGGTTAGCGAAAGGGCGAACGAGAATGACGTCCAAATGGTGCATCATGGCAATGACGAGCGAATGAAGTTGTTAATGATGATGAGAATGAAGTGGTAACGAGCATTAGAAGATTGTCATAGTTTTAAATATTTCACACAAAAAATGTATTTAAACCGTGAGTTTAGACAAAGCTTTAGGACTTGTTTCGCTTAATTTTCCACCTTTCCGATACCTGGTTCTTCTTGCCACTTTGCTCGTTCGTTCCCGTTCTATCATTCGCTCGTTCCGTTGCGTGTCTTGTTTTGCTATCCATGCTCTAGTTTTTCGCTCCTTTTTTTCTTCTTTACATGCTAGCTTGGCTATTTATGGTTTGCCTCTTTTCTCTGCACAATTTATCTGTTTTCGTTTTGTTTTCGTTTATCTAACTCCCTCCCCCTTCCAGTCCCCTGTAGCATTGATGTTTTTGTTTTCTTATTCGTTAAGCAAGCGGTAATGCTAAATTTTGGCAATTTGCGCATGAATGGGCATTACACGCCATTCGCCAAGGAAGCAGGCCGAAGAAAGGGAAAGGAAACGTATTGGGCCAGAGCGAGATTTGTGCGCCCCAAAACGGTACCTCCGGTACAGTGATTGCGATTCGAATGAAACGTGTGCGTTTGAATGGCACCCCGTGAGAGAGTACGGAGCTGCCGCAGGCACCACTTGTTTTTGTGCTGTGTCTCGATGTTATGTATTTAATTTGTGTTTATGGTTTCTAGAACTCATTACCCAGCAGCTACAGGGTGCGTTGGAAATTGTTCTATTCCTGTGAGGAAAATTACCCAAAAAAGAAACACCACCAAATCAATACTATTCACATCGTCAGCACTGTAATTGATAGTTGAGACTAAAGGCGCAAAAAGGAAAAACACACAGCCAAGGACTTTGCTAGGGGTACAGCGAGTTCCATGCTTCGTGCTTCCCAATACGT
>AXCM01005116.1:0-18607 GCA_000473375.1 Anopheles culicifacies | reverse complement strand
CTATCCTGCTGTGGGTACATTCAAGTCATGGAAGCCAGAAATGGCAGGGCAAGACCTCTCGAGGTTGTAGAGCCAGAGAAGAAGAAGAGAATTCTTACATTTCCATTCTGGAGTTCTGGAGATTCTATATCCACAGCGAGAGGAGAACGTTTACTTGCCAGTTACTTATTTGCAGAAGCGTCAGTTTACGTACAAAAATCGCTTTTTTTTTAAATTCGCCAACCGAAACATGTTGGTGTACACAGGCTGCTCTATTTCATTATTCCCTTTCATTAGTTGGTTTTTGGCATACAAACCTATCTGAATGAAATGAAACTGATTTTGATGCAGATCCTTTTGGTGGGGTTTGTGGTTGATGGAGACTGTGCTGAACGGATAAAAGATCAACTTACCTACTCAAAAGCCCAAAAGCATTTCTACGGCACGCTTCTTTATCGCAACATTGAGTGAAAAATGTGTGTTTAGTATCAAAACAAACGCTCAGTAGAAGTTTGCATCTTCGTGTTGTAGCTTTGATCAACGCACGTTGATAAATTGTGCAACGGTGGGCGAGGGCTGCATTTCAGTGCGGGAAACCTTCCACTTCCATCTTCACGCAGTAGCATACGATCCCACTGATCGACGCTTGGAGCTTTTTCTTTTGGAGCTACCATGCTCGGCTGCACGGCAAAGTGTACATACAGAGTTAGGAGTTAGGAAGAGAGCGATAGAAACACAGCAAAAGGGAGGTACTTTGGAGATCGGAATCACACATACGCACACGCACACACAAACACACACATATACATAGAAATAGGGAAAAGAAACACTCAGAAGCTGTCCCCGTTTTTAGGAGACGATGGTGTCCTTGTGAGTATCACCGTTGGCGGTGCTATTAGCGACTGTGGCAGTGTTGGATGAGTTTATAACCGTACCGTTCACTGCTCCGACGCTTTTCTCCTTCGTCTCTTCCGTCTGCTCGTTCGCCTCGTAGTCCTCGTAGTCGTCCGTGTCCTCATCCGCTTCCGGTACACCGTTCGGCTGGCCATTACTTCTTTTACCACTGGCACGCTTCTTACTTCGCCGGCGCCCGTCGGACATGGCGTGATCCACAGTCTTTGATGCACAGTTTCCATTCCTGTCCGGAAGCTCACCCGGCTGCGTAGCTGTCACCGTCTGGGACGTCAGGTGGATGACTCCCTCTGCGTGACCCGTACCGTTCCCGTTGCTCTCCGCAATCGCTCGCTCCTCCAGACTCGTCAGCAGCTGCTCCTTGACATTTTCGCACAGCCGGAACGTTTCCAGGAATTCGTTCAGATCGACCAGCCCGTCCTTGTTGATGTCCATCATGCGGCACATGTCGAGTAGCTGTTCGTGCGTATTGTGTGGAAAGTGCCGCCGTAGAAGCTCGCACGCCTCACCGAACTCCTCGAGCGAGATCTGACCCGAGTTGTCCTTGTCCAGGATGCGAAAGATAGCTTCCAGGCTGCTCTTGTTCTTGTAAAGCGATTCCGCTACCGAAGCCGTACCGTTCTGGGCCGATTTCTAAACGAAAGAAACACGAAATACACATTCACAGGAAAGGAAAGAGAAAAATGAGGAAGGCCAAAGTTATATACACGCAATGCAACCAAATTAAATCGCTATTTGGATTCGTTTATTTATCCGGGAAATCGCTCCCAGGCAACGCAACTGTCATTTGCAATGCGACTCCCGATAGCTATTACCGTAGGTTGACTTATTTACCTCTCGTGCGAGCTTATCATGTCAGTAATATGGCGTACTGACATGATGGCCAAATAAACACACAAATGTAAATGCTACCGGCATTGACTGTCGATAGCTATGTACTTGTTGAAGCACTTGCAATAAAGCTTGTAATTTCCCTCCATGTTGGGAATGGTTGGAAGAGGAACGATAAAGTAATTCGATCGCTACTATCATAAGCAAAATTGTTCAAATAATGATACGCAAAAGAACTTCCCTTCGCCACACCAACATTGGTGGAAATATTGAAGAGCAAGGAGAAGCACGAGAAATTAAACAAATCATAACCTGCATAGGAATGAATTTCAATCTTCAAGCTTATACATTGCGAAATTTAACAATAAATCTTCTCTTTTAATTAAATGATTATAACCCTGAGTGTACGCGATATTTGTAAACATGTTTTGTAATGTTTAACACGTTATCGCATATAATTCAACAAACAACAAAATCGGTTTACTTTCTTATCGTATCTTCTTCAGATTTAAATCATATTTTTTATTCCCATTCTTCCAACCCGGATCCGGATTGGTAGCCAAACGGAAAGATATCACCGTTAAAGTCAACAACCATCGTTTGAGCAATGATTGACAGTAGCAACACGGTAACAGATGGCATCAAACGGCAGGCGGTTGTTGTCAAAATCTAACCAAAATGTGGCCCACAACATAACAACCCTTTCCCACGGAAGGGTAACAGCATCGTGCGAATGATAAAATTATCCGCCCCAAGGCATTCGTCAAACAGTCTTTTTCCGCCGGTAAACATCTTTCAACGTGCGTATACATCTTGTGCCACAGGCGAAACATGGCGGATCGTTTTAACGGTGACCTAAAACTAGAGCCCTTTTGCACTCCATACTTACGAAAGAGTCCGTGTCGAGCAGATGCAGCGTCTTCCGGTAGCTGACTTCCGTTATGATAGCGACCGTACTGGCAGTGGGATTATCGGCGGGTGCAAGCTTATCCTTCAGCATTCGCCACGGCAATCCAAGGTTGGTGGCACTCTCCAGGGCCTCACACCACTTGGCAAGCGGCAGTACACCTGCAAAGCAACGATTATAAAAGGCGAGAAATGAAAAAAATATATATATAACGCGATCAAAGATGAATGGTGGTCGCCGATGGCAGGTGTCCTTTTTAATGGTATCATTAACAGAGCTCTGGTTGGATAAAAGCGTGTCCTTTTTTCGTTATCGCCAGTTGAGGTAGTCTCTATGAATTGAAACACGCTCGATGTAATAAGATAAATCGTACTAACAACGTTTGTTCGTGTCGTTTCCATGGAACTGTCCGATACAACACGAATCGCCAAGAAGCTGGTTTTCTTGCAGTTCCTGAGACAGTTTCTCAGCTTTAGAGGTAAAAAACGAAGAAAAATATCTATTTTTTTCTTTCACATTCCACGTTTTACTGTCACCTTAAGACAAACATAATGAGGAACGAAATATCAACTTGAGCTTTATACGCAAACGTTAAGTGTAGTCCTTAAGAGTGACGCACCTCTGTGGTAGCAACCCTTCTTTAACCGTCGTAAGAAACCTCGGAAAATGATTTAGCAATGAAGGTTACCAGGGCCGTGCGGAATCAAGACTTTTCCCTTGATGCATGATGAGAAGCACTCGTACCCTGTCTGGGTTGATGTAAATTTTATGACCCACTGAAAATGGTTCAGCTCCTTCGCAATACTTTGTCGTCGTTACTTGTGCAAATGCAGCGTAGAGAGCACTAGGCCACCGCTGCTTATTCTGGCTTTTTTCTTCTCTCTCACCCGCAACAAAATAAAGTGCTAAAGAGCAAAAAGTTAATAATGGCCGAGCAAACTCAACGAGCTTTTGGTGCTAGTGAGAAAAGTGCCCAGAACAAGACACCCGTTCTACTCCGCAAGGACCTAAACCACGCTCGGGGACACTCGCAATGTCGCAACTGTAGCAATTTCCGGCGAAAGTCATAAAATTTCTGCCGAATTAAGCAAAACCCTCCTGCCCTCTTGCGGACGGCCTTTCCTTCTGGGTGTTGGAAAAGGAAATGTAAAAAATGGATCCCAGTTTCATTTCGTTTCCGTTTTTCTCCTTTTTTTTTTGTTCAACAGCAAAAAGTTCCGAGTGTTCCGACCCCCCAAACACGGTCAGGTGTAGATTACCGGGACGTCCAATCGAGTGTCCAATGACCCAACCGCCATCGGTTGGGATTACGCTTTATTTTCTCTTCCACATTATTCATCTCACCCGGTTGGAGGAAGCCCTTTTTTCCCCTTGTTCAAGTTTTGGACAGATTTATGCGCTGAAGGCTTCCTGCTGGAGGTATTTCAACAGCAGCGACACCTACTCTAATGCGAACAAAATAAATGACGAATAACGCATCTTTTGTAGCTTTCTCGCGTCCATTCCATCGGTCTGCGAGATTCACAACGAGAAGCTTACGTTTTCCTAACCAATCGGTTCAAGATGGTTGAAAATGACATTTTATCGACAATCATAAATTCCATCCGCTTCCTTTCGGTGCTCCTCGTAAGGTATTGTACATCTGGAAACGAAGTCCCAGAATCATCAATTTTGAGATCCCTTCCATTCATCCGAACCATGCCTTTTTCTGCCTCAAGAATGGGAAAGCCAACTCCATAGGGAGCTTCAGTGCGCCGAGCTTTAAGCAATGATACGAGCACACATACGGCTACAAAATCGTGTGCAAGTAGCGTGAAGAAAAAAAAACCCTCTTCGCGATAAATCTTTTCAATCCCATCCTGAAACATGTCACGTCCTGCCGTTTAGGTAATCTTTTCTTCTCCAATAGATGTTCGGACATTGTTCCCGCCCTGCGAAACCCACTCGCTCAAAGGCTCTCGCTCTGGTTCCCGAAACCCTGTGCGAAAAATAGCATTGACTGGCTGCAAAAAGCCACCAGCGTGCTGGGGATTCAGTCTCGCTGGACAATATCAGCGCGGCAAACGGAAGCATCTAGATGAGATCAGTCTCGCAGTAAAAACGTTGTACTATTTCTTCATCGCTCAAATGGGGAAGAACGGTGGCAAAAGCACCGTGACACGAATGGGAAGTAACGGTCGAATGGGTGTGTTGGATCTCGAATCCGTCCTATATCTGCCATAAACTTGTGGCTTTACACGATAATGCGGCAATCTGTGTGTATATGGCACTGACAGTTTTGGCTCCTTATCCGTTCTGCTAGGAAAAACGATTTTCCACACTGTTCCTTCCCGTCCCGTGTTGCACTGATTATACCCTCCACACTTACCCTTGTTTTCTGGATCGCGCGATTTGAACTCCCGCTCCAGCTCTATTCGTCGTTCACGCAGCTTGGCTGCCAGTTCTCGTAGGGCCGAGCTTTCCACTAGCCCGACACGCTGCCGGAATGTTAGCTTCCGTGTTTTGGAGGCGGCCGCCGTGTACATCACAAAGTGTGTGTCTAGCTGTGGATCCAGCTTCAGATACGCACCCTTGTTCGAGCCGATTTCGTAGTAGTTCGAGGCGGAAAAGATGGTAATGACCTGCGAGATAAGATGTTACCACACAAACCCACACAAGAATTAATCAACCAAACCATTCGATCTGGAGTGCCGATTGCTGTTCGACTTACCTTTCCGCCGTGCATTATTTCATGCCCATCCGGTTTGCATTCGTGCGAGCGGACGAGATACTGTAGCTTGTAGCGCTGTAGGAACTTGTTCGTTACGTCCGGCCCGAAGTACGTACCAGCGCCGCGCAACGAGTTTGGCCGGCAGCCCTCGGTATGCTGTGGATCACTCCACAAAATATCGAACACCTGAAATATCGTGTCGGAAGAGAAGAGTGTGCGCTTTCAAAACAAACTTGCCATAATCTCGGTAAACAAATAGCTAAATCTGATCGTTGTAGCGTATCGCATCGATTGAACAATCATAATCGAGGTATTTTCCTCTTGACTAGCGTCAAACTGAGCTGATTAAATCGAGCATAATGAGTACCTGTCAGACCGCAATGTTGACCGCCACCAAGAAAAGGATACACTTGCTAGTAGAATTAGCACACACTCCTCCAGTACGTGCAGTCGGGCACACGATGCAATAAATATGCAAATAAGAGAACGTTCCACCATGGACCATGGATTTAATGGTGCACCGGAGAACGTCCGGCTAATGGAACGTCGGCACATACATGCCCACTAGACTTCCGGTCCTCTAGCCTGCCGGTTGTTTCCCTTCCAAAAGACCAGCATACCACAAACACTCAAATACACGAATCTTCAAAAGCATTCACTGCTAGACACAGCCACAAACAAGATGAGTTGATGCTCGGTTCGTAATGCAAGGGCGTTAGAGCTAGATAGAGCTCGAGACAACAGCAAAAAAACACTCATCCTCATCCAGGACATCAAAACAGTGCGGGTTAAAGAGCAAATGGTTGTTTGATTGTACACCATTTTTTGTGCATGTGCACTTCCCCGCATGCCTTCTGAATACATTAGGTGTTACGAACCGAATGCAAAGTGCATTTCTCTGACACCTACAATAAAGTATGGTTAGTAACACTTTTGCACATTTCGTTCACAATGGTGGCAAGCGGCGGATGCTGCCGGAAAAATGGACCCGGAATCACTGATTTTAATGTTACTATCGCTAAATGCCATTGACCACGATTACCATAAGGCATGGAAGAATGATGACAAATGGTTTTCTACTATACTTTTATTATTTAAATTAATACAGACTCGTTATATGAATCGTTTTATTAATTATCTCTCATGAATAAAGTTTCTCGCCAGCCAATTACATTCCCCCGATGAATTGATATTTTCCAACCCAACCAGCGTGGGTAATTCTCAACACACAAAATGCTTTCCACTGTGCGGTTTACCACGCACTCAGTGTTTCATCACTTCACTATTCATGGGCGGGAAATCAATTGAATCGCATAACCCGCTCAGACCAAGCAATTAATAGGACCTTTGCATAACTTAACCAGTTTCTCTTGTGTTTATGCTCTCTTGGTGTCGGGGAAAACTTTTACCTATTAGCCATTGCGAACAAAACTGACACCCAACGGGTAGCAAAAGGATAGCTCAATCCAAAGGTCCAGCCATACTAGGTAAATTGAGTCTAATCTCAACGCAAACAGTGTCCCCAATGGATGATGAACACAATTAAAACTTTTGCCTCCTGCACTGTGACTAGTTGGTTGGATCATCCACACTAGCTCGTGCGTATGAATCGAGATTTTGGCACTACTTTACAAGTACTGCTTAATTTCGAGCGATGAGTTGTAATTTGTGCACTGTGCCACACTTGCTAGCTTCGAAGTCTTTGGATAACCACATGTTATAAAACATATAATGAACTGGTAGTGAGGAGGATAAAAGTTGATGGAGAATATTCGTCTAAAAATCCAATTATCTTCCTAAATGTGTGAATTAAGATGTATATTTACAGGGAAGGGTCGTCCGATTAAACATTGGATGTGTTTAATGGTCTCCGGTGTAATAGCTATTTACTGTTCAAAACGAATGTTATCATACTTTGCTCTATCAAAGGTTAATCAAATTCATGATGCATCTTGCATATATTTCTCCAACATTTCTGAGAAAGCGTCCAAGCGCATTGTTCCCTCAGCAAGATAACGACTGACAATGTGTCAAAGTATCTGACAAAGCGATCTGTTACCGATGAAGTCAATTGACCTGCAGCAGAAATGGTGAAGCGATACGCACCGATCCGATAAGGAAGTGTGCGCTCACTGTGATACCGATTATTACGATAATCAATTACCTGTTTCCATTCTACCTTATCGATGATTTCGGCACCTGGAGCAGTACTTTCAGTGATTGGCGGCCGTAATAGAGATATATACTGATGGGAAAGACAAAAAACAAAACCAAACATTAACCCAATCTCTTCGACTAGAAACGTTCGCCCTCTTCGCCACTCACCTTCCCACGATCTAAGCTACGGATGAGATCCAGATCGGTCGAGTCGGAAATGCCTCCGTGCACGACCAGCACACGGTTGTTAACTATCGTCCCTAGCGGAAGCCACCGGTACACCTCGTCGATGAGTTTCAGCAGTCTTTCGGCGTTGTGTTTGTACTTCTGGTGTACCTCCCGGATGAAGCCGTACCGTGCGTTCATGACCGTGTCCTCGTGGTTGCCCCGGTTCAGGAACACACCGCCCGGGAATACGAGAAACGTACAGAGCAGCAACAGTAGCACCTCGAGGCCTTTCTTACCCCGATCCACAAAGTCCCCGTTGAACACGTACGGGTTTTCCGGTGAGGGCAATCCGTTCTGGAAGATGGAGTGAATATTATACGGTGGAAGGAAAACGATGGAACTCGAACGATTTCGAACGCAATCACAGCTGTAGTATGCTTCCGAATATGCAATAATGCAATCTCAACGCAAATGCATTCCATAAACTTTCCTTTCGATTTGTTTTGTTGTGATGGTTGGGATCGATTCCAGTGCATCAATGCATTGCACTGTGAGAAAAGACATCCAACGATAGAAGCGTTCAAGGTCACATTTCATACATTGAATAAATTGCATCTCCTCATACATGTGCACGCTTTGAGATGAAGATAAACTACTTCAAAACTCCTTCTCGATTCGATTTACGATCCCAGTTCAATTATTATCTGACACGTGCAAACGAAACAACTGCACATATCTCGGTGCATCCTGGCCATGGAACCAATTGTGCTATTCGGGAATAACTCCCTCCTAATTGCTCGTGTACGATTTTTGTGCCTCATTTAATAGCAACCTACCTTATGGAACACGACCAGCAGATCATCCAGCTTTCCGTGCAGATCGCCACAGATCGTAACCTGCTTCGAGATGGCGGTCGAGGCCTGGTTGAGGTTGGGCAAACGCTTCAACTTCGAGGTGGCCTCTCGCAGTATCCCGGCCACGTATTTGGCGTGCAGCCGGTTTTTCTTCTTCCGGAACAGATCGATAATCACTTCCAGTTCCTTCTTGTCGAGCGGGAACTTGATATCCGGCCCCTGATAGCCACGCTCCGGTCCGCAAATACCCTCGTCGGCTAGATCGTCCGATTCGTCGGAAAATTTCATATTCAGTGCCTCTGTTGGTGTTGTTGTTGTGGGTGGTAAGGGTGGTGTTGATGGTGGTGGTGGTGGTGGGTAGGTATTTGGTTGGTGTGTGTGGGTGTGTGTATGGATGTGTAGTGGAAATGTGTTTATTGTAAAAGAAGTGCCAGCATAAACCAGTGGAAGCCGGAATTGGACGATACGTGTTGTTGTTGTTGTGTTGGTTAGGCAACGGTAATGGCAATGAGCGTGTGATTTGGCCAGCCGGATTTCGGGGGACAGTGATAGCATGTAATTTGGGTGATTAACAAAGATTATTCAAAAACAAAGAACCAAAACCGGAACGAAAGGATAGTGCGAGCCAACCGTCGAGTTGCGATCAGCGGATGTTAAAGAAAGGCGAATAAGAAATCAAACCGTTTCAAACGGGGGAAAAGAACAAATTCGTAGGTGCAACGTGAACATATCAAAACGGGTTTCGAAAGTAGATTAAGCAGTAGGAAAAAGAGAGAGAAAGAGAGTGATAGTTAAATAGTGAGGAAGAGAAGGAGAAAGAGAAAGAGAAAAAGAATAAAAATAACACCAGACCGAAAAAAATGTCAGGTTTCATGATAATTGCGACCTAATGACCAGTTCTTATTTGGCTGGTGATGTGAGATTTTTGCGAATTTTGCCTGATGCTTGTATGCGGCAGCTTGTCGGCGTTGCTTGGCGTTTGCTTTGCTACACTGGTGACGCTGACGCTGTCGGAAGTAGTATTGCCAGCCATTGTTTTATGTACCATTCTTCTTAAGCATTTCAAACCAAAGCAAGAAAAATCTCTCTCTCACTCGCAAAACACGCGAGCACACGCACACTCGTAATGGGAAGTGGAACGCGTGCCTATGGTTCCTGATTGATGCGTATCCCGTTGCTTACCTGCGGACGACGAGCGGGATGTGTTTTGCGAATCCAGCGGACGTCCGGCCGTTTCTGGAATGTGCGTAAGTAGTGCGTTGAAAAAGTTGTACAGCTGAAAGCAGAATGAAAGGAACAGCGTGTGAGAAAATGCACATTTTAGCAAATGGGAAAGGATTGATGAGAATTTCGCCTTTACAAATCGTGTACACTATCATCGTGTACGGTTATCGATTCATTATCGCCATGATCAACACTTTGCCTTGTTACAGCAACATTGCACATTGGCACGGTTTATCCAACCGGAACAGAAATATCGCTCAACTGCAAACGAAACATGCACGCTCATCGGTTGGTCCACGGTACGTGCAGTGGTTACACTGCATGCACCATCCCGACCCAGTGCGGACATTTACTGATGTGGGGCTTAATTCAAAATCAATATAGTGCTACGTATTCCAAGCTAAAGCATGCCGCCGGTAGTGCTGTACGCCAGTGCAGCTCGGCTTGGTAAATATTTGATCCACTCAACTAAAAACCGTGCTCAAGTGTGCAGCCAATTTCATTATTAATACGAGGCGCACCGGTAAGCGAAGAATGTACAGGTTTGCACACGTGCCCGTGTGATCGAAATTGTCTATTAACCACGTAATGTGATGGATTTCAATTTTACCGGTGCTCAAAATTGGCTGAAGCAAACATAATAACATATTAAGCAACTAATCTAATTTTTAATTGAATCATCCTTTTAACGAATTATTCGTAAAAAATAAAACGATTGTTTACATTAATTCAAGAAAAAACGATTGATTTTTTAAACGTATTAATTTAATTAAAGTTTACTCTTTTGCTTATGTGTTTCCGTTGAAACTTTGTTGATTAAACAACGTATACTCATCTGCGAACAGGTGTTTTCTTCTCTTCATTGACCTCCCCGGACATCCCGGCACTCCCTGTACTCACCCGTACTTGGTCTTGTTCGCCCGCATATTCAATACTCTGGAAGATGGTCCACGTGTAGCGCCGCCGAATTTCGATCCGGGCCAGAAACCGTCGATACCAACGTTGTATAAGAATGGCCGCCTTCATCGCTACAAGTGAGGAGGAAAATGAAAACAAATTTAAGTACAAAAGAAAAGTTTCATCAGATACCGGGAAAAAGGGATAAAATAGGTTCACGTTCTCACCGAGATAGGAACAAACTTTCCCTCTAACGATGAATAAATGCTCGGGGTTTTTTTTGTTAATACACATTATGTACCTTAAAATTTCCTTCCTTTTAAGAATAAGATCCTCCTGCTGGGTTAAGGAACTCGACGGGAAATAGGAAATCTACTTTCAACAAAAGCCACAACAACAAAAAAGGCGTGCCGAAACTTTAGCCAAACTTTCACACTGGCATCTCGTAACGCAGCAGCATATAATTTATTGAATTCATTAAACTTTTCTGTCACCAAGGCAAAGTGGGTGTCCTTTTTTATCAGTTCCTAACTTGCTGGCTTGCTGGTACCCTCCCACACGCACACATCATAAGACCCCCGCTAAGCATTCTGATTAATGATAGCACCAGCATAAATGAATCATAATTATTGATCTGTATCGCGTATATTTGCGATCCGTAAATAACGATACGCCGTTCGAGTTCGGTTGCTCGTGTCGAAGTTTTTAAGGCATGAAATTTGTCTAAATTAGGAACACCGCTTTCCCGATTAACTGAATCACCAATGATACCGGCAGGAATGGTGGAACCGCTCCATTGCCTGAGTGTTGGCAAATGTTGGTCCCTACAAGATGCTAAATGATTACATAAATATTTTCTAATTTATGTCAACGTACCGCATACCGATGGATCCCGTATTCTACCCACACAGCTACAGGAACGACACCATCGACAGCGGAATTGGTGGCGTTGAACCGGACACGATTTATTGTCTTTGAGCTTCTGGCCAAATTTATTCCAATTAAAAACTCATTAAACAGAACGACCCCGAACAACTTGCCATCAGGCTGGCTACCATCCGGTGATCTTAAGCGGCAAGGAAAGTACAACGACCCAAAGCGATGCAAAACCGAAACCATCGCTCATGCCTTTCGCCATTTTCGGTAGCGGTATCATCATTATCGTTATCATTATTTTCGTCATCATCGTGTCCTGCTTGACGCTTGAGCCTCGCTTGAAGCTCATTAATTGAGCCTACGCGCTTAGCAGCGGGGTCACATTTGGTTTGCATCGTTCAGCCGCATCCACCCGCACGTAAAGACGTTTTGCTACAGGTGATGGCTGTTGGCTGTAACACACGGACACAACACGCAACGTACGGTTAGCGCGCTGTCATTTATTTTGTCTGGTGCGTGTGGAAATAATTATACCTGACGGATCGTACCGGGTAGGAGGCAATTTATTCACCCTATTCTTCTGCACCACTCCAGTGTGTTCTATTTTTCACCTTAAAGATGAAGAAAAATAGCATTTTGTGATGCTCTTAAAACGACCAGTACGCGTGTAGCCTGAACGAGCTTTACTAACGGGAGTAAAAGAAACCACAAGGCGTAAAACCGTTACTTAATCGAGTTACACAAACCACAGAATAGCAATGAGCTTTTCGGTGGTGGTATGCAACAGTGGAAAAGATTACTGTTTCCCATCTGTGCTATGGTATAATTAGAGAGAAGCTTCTATCATTCGACAGAACGAGCCTTACAGGGGTTTTCATGGCGATGAAATTAATTTCAAAGAGTTTTGAGGGGGATCTCTTGTGTACTTGTGTACGATTGCAGACATTTTAAAACCTCTGCCATTTAGCTTCACTATAAATATCACATGAAGTGAACGGCAAACTATGAATCTGTTGCAAAGTTTTGGATCCGCATGATATCTTAAGGAACGTACATTTTCCAACCAGTGAAATCTTTTGTGACAAACTTGAGAGATGTCGCAAGCATCTGGGACACCACTGGGACACCATTTGAGCTTACATCTTCTCCATCTTCCTATTGAATAAACTTTTCCTTCTCATAGTAATACAGTACACCAGCGAAACGAGAATATGTGAGTGCCTTTACCTCAACTAAAGTACTTCTTCAAATAAAGCAAATCTTCTTTCTACCTTAACGATTGTTTGAATTACGGGAAATTTATTCAATTGCGTCACGATTTATTTCCATCATCTCCCCAAGTGATCAGGTGTTTTCCGTTACGCAAAACTTCCCAGAACTCATTACAGTAACATTCAATTGTGAATCTTTTTCGTACAACTGAGCTTGAGATGGTACACTTTTAGATACGAAAAATTCACATTCGATTCTTCACCGTACTTACTAATTCATCTCCTGCAGCTCGAACGCAAAAAAATGAATCAATTCTTATTGTGTTCACATTATGAGCTCAGCATGAAGTAATTGCTTGCACATGGATTATGCTGTTAAGCCAAAGAGCTTCCTCCTTCGGTACGGTACGAATCTTCCAAGCCTAAGGTAAGGTAAGATCGATTCAAACGTTCATCAATGCTACTGGTTGATAAGTATATGAAGTTACTTCGTGTTTTTTTTTTTCTTGCCACGCTTAACATGGCCAAGAAAAGCGTTCCTTCATCACGTTCAATCGTACACATAAGCGGATTAGATAGTCATACCGCGTTCCGATATGCGAAAAGGTAAGATGATAAGCTTTAGATGTTCCACTTTGCACTGGCTGCTACCGAAGCTCAACTTTCCGTAGACATTCAAAAGGGCAAAGATACGGGGAAAAGATTAAAATGAACATTCGAGAAAACTACACCACCTGAGAATGAGAAATGGTTTGAAGCATTTTCCACCGTTCCCCTATCAACTGATTCCGATCACTTTACGTTAATCCTTTTCTTTTTTGCCTTCCTACCGCAAGTGTTCAACCGTCAATATATTGTCCTTATCAACTTTTCAAATCACGCAACAAAAGAGGAAAAACAAATGGCATCAGTAAACGAAAGCACCCGGACCAACTAAAGCTAGAAAAAAAAACGGCACAAAGTCATTTTACGGGTTTTTAATTAAATCAATTGCTCTTGGGAGATATATCGATTTATCGCCCCAACGATATGCCCGTGCTGTTGGCTATCATTCTTTGCCGCTAAGGTCAACAAGGTTTAATTAGGCCAACGTTCATTAGCCTTCAGACAGTGATTGAAACCGTTCGCTATCTTTACGCCCTGGACAACCGTTGACACCTTTGCTCGGTATTTTTCTTTTGATGTTGAACTTTAAATTGCTCTCTGCTTAGATTAGACGCAAGACGGAAAAGTGTTGGTCGTTTTGGGGATTTTCACAGAACAGAAGAAGCTTAATTAAGGGTGTAAACAGTTTGTTTGGTTGTTAGAAGTTGGTGAACGATAGGGAACTCACCTTTATGAATTCAAGTGAATTACACTTATTGCGTTTTGTTGGACGTATCTTCATATAATATCAATATTATAATATTTTCAGGTAAAGTTTCAAAAATTAATAGCATGTATAAAATAAAATTTCATAAAATAAAGAACTAGCACAGAATTTTTTTATTTCAGATTAAATTCTAAACAATCCTTGTTTCGTGGAAAACCCTAGACAACGCCAACGACAAATTTAAGATAATGAAATGTATGGCTAAGCCCCACTGCCTTCCTTTCAAACAAGATTAAGTTTCTTCGGAATAATAGTAAGGTACACCAATACCAAGAAGAGTCTGTGATTGCTAGTTCATTTGACAGGGTTTGGTCGCAAAGCCACCCCGTGACAGCATCAAATTAAATCTAATTTATGCTTCTATCAGGTAAGCACTCCGGAAGCCATATCTACGCATGGTTAACGGGAAACCGTAAACCACAACAGTCACACAATCACAGAGTCGTTGTAAAAAGGCACACCAAACATCGAACCAAAGCTTTTTTATTCTTTCCCTCACTCACACACACACGAAACCCGGAACCATCAGCTGACCACTGACCGACAGGCCAGAATCGAGTATTTGTGGTTCCGTTTGATGGATTCCAAAATGGATGACTAGCTCGGCTTAGCAGTCATCGACAGTGCAAACCCACCCAGCGTGTAATCGGCAAAAGTAAACGAACTACCAAAGCAAAACCCAAACCGATGATGTTGTTGCTGGTTTTGGCCAACGTCAACGTACATTATGCGGTGCAAATGTCTGCAAAACCACCAAATGGGGTTGCTAAATTATCTGCCCAGCAGGGGAGAGGGTGGAGATGGAAGGATTATAGAAGGTTGGCGGTGCTTTGCTACATCAACACCGACATCCTACCCAAGAACCTTACAGCCGTTCTAAGCTACCGATGAATACCAAATTATGCTAATAGACAGTCATTACGATGCACACGCTTGACCAGGGGATAGCCATCAGAAGGCTTCTAAGGCAGCAGCGGGTCAAGTATTACCGCAACAATGCCGTGGCGTGGTGTATCGAAACATTACCCCAACAACCCCTTTCGCCAACAGGCACCGACAATCTAGCGGAAATAAATCGGTTTCCGCAAACGGGGAGCAAAAGAAGCATTGCGTACCGCGGCGAGCAATTTCAAACCAACCATTGGTAGCGGAACATTATTAAATCCAGTCCAGGCGCTGAACCAGGGGTGGAAGATTGCAAAAAGCTTCAAATACCCCATTTACACCCGGGACATTCGTCCAAGGCACCTCAAGGGATCAACATTGCAAGGGTGACCCATAAAAAAGGGAATGAAGAAAAGTGCTGACGAAATGCGTTCTTCTGGCGTGTCATGGCATTCTTACTCACTCGCCAGCGTATTTACACGATATTCTGAGATTATGCTAATTTACGGTTTGACGATAGCGCAAAACGTGCGATAAAATGGCACTGCAGTGCAAAAAAAACGAGTAAACCGTTTGGTAAGTGATCATGCATTGTATCGCTGTCGAGTAGAGCAATAACTACTTATAGCCTTTTCCTGCTTACCCTTTACACAAAAAAAAAACGAAATTTATATTATATTTGTTTAACAGGTACTCTTTTATAAGCAATATATAAATACGACTCGGTAAAAAAAGCTGCTAACTATTTTTGTTCGACTTCGGTCTTTCTTCTTCATTGACTTTAAAAAGTCTTATCGATCTTGTAACAATTAACATACTCATTTCACATGATTGAAAACAATCAAATAACCTACAATCCGGTCACTCATTCCGCTCCGTCTCTATAAATAATACACCGTGTTAATCGACCACATAAAATACTGGGCGCCTCCATTAACTCGCATTATTTGATTTGTTGAACGATTGCTTCCGGCATTACGTTTTTTTTTTTTCTTCTTGTACCTTTCAAAGCCAGCCCAAATTTAATCTTACACAAATTAAACCAAATCGTAACGCGTCGAAACCACGCCAAATAGCACACGGTTACGTTCCGGTACAACACACAACGCTACCAGATAAAATCAATTTATTTCCCTTCGAGCCAGATTCCTCCGAGCGACCCCTTATTCCAATAAGGGATGGAAATTGGCGGAAAATTTTGGTAGGAAATTGTACTTAATTGGTACGCCACAGTAGCCTGCGGTACGTGCCGTGAAATCAATCCTATTTCCGGGTGGCCGGGAGCGGTCGCGCGAATAAAAACACCGGCCAAAACAGGAAAGAATCAGATAATGAGCGATCAACCATCAAGTGTGGCTCAAAACCATTGATCCTAGAGCCGTTCTGACACCGGTTTGGTGTGGTAACTACAATCGATTGCAAATCGTTCTGAGTGAGTTGTAACATGTTTCGCTACAATGTTTCGATTGCGTGATATTTGCCAATTTTAAACGTCGTGCAAACGGTATTTGGCCAGACAGCTGGAAAGAAAGGATAACGTTCTTTGCTTATTTTTAATTGAAAATACTTGTACATGTTCATTTTCACGGGAATGATTTCGTTCTTGCTTTAACATACAAAGTACGAGTAGGAATCGTCGCAATACGAGACAACTCTTCAATCGCTTTCGAATCATCCGATTAATCGATGTAAATGTAATTCCAGAGAAAGGCTTCAATGATTGTACAATTTGAAACTCCATCTTCAAAAAAGAAGCAATTGCGCCTGCCTTACGTTCATGGGAAAATGGCATCAGTACTGAACAACTGCCAGCCCGTAATCCACAGCCCACCGTACCGCCGCACAATCGATGTGGAAATAATCCATTAAACCTCATCCTCACCATCTCGTGCCATCAAACGGCGAAAACCAACACGAAAAGCACACTCGGTAATTTCCTCGTAAACCGCGGGATAATATAATGCAGAAGGCTACCTTTTTCGTTCCGGCGTTCCGTTTGCTCTTAGCACCGAGCGATGAGCTTGCAGGAAGACGAGTTCGTTTCGTCAGAAATCGAGGGAAATTGTGCCGTTTCGCAAAGAACGTTCCCTGTAGGGAGTGCACACTTTATGAGGAGGTTGGTTTTTTGTTTGCTTCTTTTACTTGTCCTGTTCTTTTGCTGCTCTCATTTTCAATATGCTGGATCAGTAGAGCTTTGTACGCTTTCTTCGCGCTACGGCATTGGCAGTTTTATGAACCATGTTTAGCTGATGAAGATTCTTTCATTTCCAACTCGAAGCCAAACTAAAACATAACCCACGCTTCGTGTATGCTAAAACCGGATTATCTTTAAACTGATATTGAAGAAGATGGTTATTTTTTATTCGAAAAAGATACAAGAGCTATTAAAAAGCTATGTTTTATGAAGAACATGTTTGCCAACAGTGCTTTCTAAAAAAGGGTAACTTTTGGAAAATGTTTCAAGCCTCACACTTTTAGCTCTCAAGCGAGTAACATTCTGGTTGTCTCGGTTGGCTTAACGAAAGTTCGAACGAAGCTCCACGCGTCTGTACGCTAATTTCTATACTTAAAACACTTAACCCTTGTTTCCGGCCAAAGGTTTGTTGCATCATTTCCGGCTAGCGATTCGCCCACAACATACTGTCCCTCTTTCTGCTACCAAATTCCAACTTTCCCGTTTTTATGTAACCATAAATTTGTGAAACGACAGCTTTGTTTTGCACAAAACGTGGGAATGACACCGAGTGGCTTACCAGTCCTCGACCGTTGTCGCACTAAACAGAAACAACCAACACCTCGTGCGTACCGTACCGTGTAGCATAGAACTGTAATGATGTAACAAAGAGGAAACATTTCGTTTTTTTCCCCGAATGCAGGAAAAAGTGACCTTTCTTCGAGCGGCAAACGGACAGAGAAGACAACAGTAACACGATGACATTATTATTAGATACTTTGGGGCGTACGGGAGGGAAAAATGCCCTCATGGTACGAAGAATGCCCACCATGAGTTCCATTCCCCTCCGCCAACAAAAACGGGATGAACGTGCCCAACCAAACATTTCACCCCTTCGGGAGTTTGTGGTGAAAATTAAACAAACTCACCGTGACAGATGGAGGAAATTGAGTTTTCACTTGATTTACTTTGCGCCACGATCGCATCTGCCACAGATTTCGCGGAACGGCTAATGGAATGGACAAGCTACCGAAACATAATCCATTTACATTTGGGAGTTTTCGTGAAGTGGCTTGTATTCTTTTTTTTCTTCGCGTTTTTCTGTCCCTGTTTTACGGAAGTGAATGCTTCGGGAGGTTTCTACGCTCGTTCAATTATGCAGCGTGAGGTGTAGCGTTTAACAAGTTTCCTATTACTGAGACAGCGTTTCGCTTACGGGAGATTAGATCTGTCAGCGTTGCTTGAGTTTGACATGCCTGAAATGTTGAAAGGGTAATTGGAAACATCATTCCGCTGCTTGGGATTTGGGCTAAGGCAAGCGGATTTATTTAAAGTTCATGTAAACAAACAACATAAGCTTAATTTGTGAGGAAAAGAATTTAAAACAAAAAACAACCGCTGCAGGAAAGACATGCCTTGGCTGACAGCTACACCAGGGATTAGCTCCTTTA
>KI423919.1:0-11843 GCA_000473375.1 Anopheles culicifacies | reverse complement strand
TTCATGCCACACAGGAGCGCCGTATCGCAGAATCGAGTCTACAACTGCTACCAATAGACGACGCTTTGAACATTTTGGACCACTATGGTTCCGCATCATCAGCGAAACCGATTTTGCCACGCGGCGCGCCTTTGCACAGGCGTGCTCAATATGTGGACGCCAAGACAAGTGTTCGTCTAAGATGACCCCGAGGTACTTGATGGTTTTCGCAGACCTCAACTGCGTACCCAGGATCGTGATGGGATATCCCTCAGGGTCAGTCCTCATAGTAGAAATCATGACGACCTCTGTTTTGGCGGGCGCCAGTTCCAAGCGGTGCTCCTTCATCCAGTCGCCGATGATATTCACCGCTGCAGACGCCAATTGGGAGGCATTTTGCGGGGTGGTGCCAGGCACGAGTAGCGCCAGGTCATCCGCGTATCCTACAATCTCTACACCTTCAGGCAACTCGAGATCGAGCACACCGTCATACATGACATTCCACAATGTAGGGCCCAAAATGGACCCCTGTGGAACGCCAGCAGAGAGGCATCGTGTAACTGAACCCCCATCTGTGTCATAAACGAGCTGCCCGCAACGCAGTAATTTTTTCATCACGTCATCCTCGTCATCCTCGTCGTTAAGGTCGTCATCCTCGTCGCTGGAGGAGACGCACAGGGATACCTCTTCCTCTTCGAATGCCTGAGCGCGCTCCTCGTGCGCTTTGGCTAGTGTGAGTGTTGGTTCACCCCTACCCTCGGAGGAGTAGGTAGCAAACGAGGCTCTTGCCTGCGACCTCAGCACTCTTCGCTCTGATGGGGGTTGAGCGTCATCGCCTGCCCCGACGACATGGTGCTTCACAGCTTTCCCCTTATGAGCGGTGAGTGATAGGCGGTGAAGGGTCCTCAAAGTAAGAACCGTACTCCTCCTATTGATCGAGGTATAACGCTCCCAAATCGTACAAATATTATGCCCACAATGCTCAATTGCAAGTTTTACTTGCATATTTACTTCGCTGACTGCCCTGACACACCACAGGTTTAATTGTGGATACCACTCCCGAATCGACCCTTCATTTCCGTTAATCAATCCTCATCATACACTGCGTCTTGTCGGCGCGCTTCCTTTTGATACATAAATCTCCTATATCCGTACAAATTATCAATCGCAAAAGGTCCAAGAACTTGCAATAACTTTGCGTATTCCAACAAGAATCTAATTGGAAAATTCCACTTGCGATGTCACCACTACAAACAAACATACGCTCGCAAAACAGCACGACCGATTTTGACACTACGTATCCGTACACATGGATGGGCAATTATTTTTTGGATAATTTAACGATTTACACACACCGATCGCAATAAACTCCATTCACGTCACATTAAGCGCCACTTAAACTATAGTTTAGCACTATTGGCACCACCAAAAACAATATTCACGCAAATCTTTTAACCAAAAACATGCACTGCACTAGTTCCGGCTTATAGTGTTTTAACAGCCACACTGATCCACCCTCTGTCAATTAGGCTGGTGGCACAGATCCGCCGCATGCGATTTTGCCGCACATGCGAATCGCAAGCGGTGTCACAGATCATGCGATTCGCATTGCGATTTTCTGATGAATCTGACGTACACATTTAAACAAACCGTTGGTAGCGCATATGCAACAGCAGAGATATTTCATGTAATTGTGAATGGAATTTAGTTTTTGGTATGATTTTAGTTAAGGATTGATTTTTCTCATCATTTGCACGACCTTGGGGCAACACACACACATTTTTCCATTATTTGTTTTGATTTTGATAGCATCGCATGCGGCACTATAAAAAAATTAAACTTTTTTTGATTTTTGCCTCCGGCAAAATAAAAAAGTATGATTTTTTTATAGCGCCGCATGCGATGCTATAAAAATCGGAACAAATAATACATAAATGTGTGTGTGTGTGTTGTCCCAAAGTCGTGCAAATGATGGGAAAAATGAATCTTTAACTTAAAACGTACCAAAAACTAAATTTCGGTCACAATTACATGAAATATCTCTGTTCTGCATATGACCAAAACAAACATATAACAAACCAACGGTTTGTTCAAATTTGGACGTCAGATTCACCAAAAAATCGCAATGCGAATCGCATGATCTGTGACACCACTTGCAATTCGAATGTGCGGCAAAATCGCATGCGGAGGACCTGTGCCACCAGCCTTAGTTTTTCCTGTAACTTTTTGAACTGATGTCTTTTTTTTATGTCTTCTGAAAAAAACTGTATTTCACTTTCGGCTATATATAGCGTGTAAGGTATCCACCACTAGTAAAAATTATCCCGCTTCACAACCCAGTATGAATAAAAAATTATCTGCAGAATTTGCTATGGTCCGTCATGTAGGATTCTATTCGTCAAAGTTCTGGTGGGTTTATTCTTGAAATAACCAAACAGGTTTAACATATCCTCATAAATAGCTCTATTTCCTTACTCATGTTAGGCCACTAAAAATATTCCCTCATAATATGCTTCACAGCAGAAACACCGGTGTGACCTTGATGAGCCGCTAGCATTATTTCAGAACGGTGTTCCGCTACGTGTTCTGTATCATTTCGGACGTTACGGTCACAAGTCCTCAAACCCGCGTGTAAAGAGGATGTCTGTCATCATCGTCTTCGGAATGCTGTTCTTCCTGAGTTTCAGCTTATAAACGCGATAAGGCATCTGTTATGTTCAAATGACCTGGAATACGTTTCGGGGTGAAGTCAAAAGCTTGCAATATTAAATCCCTGGCTTCGGCCCTTTAACCTTCCCGCTTTCTTTGTATATAGCCCTCCCCGAAGATGAACTCATTGGCTTCGGAATCCGTCCGGATGGCGAACTACTTACTTGTTACATGTTTTGCTGAGTGTCATTTGTCGGGAGACTTCTGTCAAATTTATATGGAATTTGTCCCCTCCCACTGCTGCTGCCCAAAGAAACACTAGGAATGTTCTGTCAATTGTCAGTCAGTTCCTTGGTCGGTTTGCGTCTGTTTATTCATTTGTTCATTTTGCTAAATTCATTACATAGTTCAGTTTGCGTTCATTGATAATTGCCCTAGATGAGTTTTCAAGGTGTATAGAGTTCATAATACGTATGCCATAATGGTCGTCAGATATAATCCTCATCTTCTAAATCATCTAAATGTAAATTCAACATTCCCGGCCACCAAAGAAGGAACTTCTTTAAATTGATTAAGTGAATAAGTGTTGAATCCTAGATACTGTTCCGTATGACTGTGTGTGTATGTGAGTTCGTTTGATCCATCTGACATTTAGGAAATGTAAACAATTATAGCGTGGATTGCGGGTGTTCTATGATTCTATGTGTGCCGGTATCGATTTCTGTTTGTAAAGTACTGAGCACATTTTGATTAGGTAAAATCGCTAACCTGTTTGCTTGCGCGTACTATCTACTTTCCCGAAGTTGTGCGCAGCGTCACTACTCGAACTATACCGTCCTTTCCGGGGTGAATTGCAACAATGCGACCCATTGGCCATAAGGTAGGATGTACGTTGTCTTCTTTAATGATCACCAGCTGATTTTCTTTTAGAGGAACTGATCGACCATCGGAATATTTGGCTCGAGTTTGCAGTTGTTGACCGTATTCAGAATACTATCGATTTGTGTTGTTGTTGCTGCAATTCGATGAGACACCAATCTTTCATTCTCAGCACTCCCAGACTCGCCTAGTGATGGTTGGTATTGTGACCACTTTTCAATGCTGCGTGACAGCCAATGCGGTCCGTGCCACCAACGATCACATTCCTTTAGTTTGTTCGGTGCCACTCCACGGGAAATATCATCTGCTGGATTCTCGGTGCCAGGAATGTGCTTACTGTTACGTACTGTCGTCATATGTTATTAAAAACGCTTGCACACGATGACTACAATTATTACGTTTATTCTAAGCTGTGTTACAAACGCGCGCCGGAGAGAGAGTGTTCGCGCAGCCGATCATCGACCCTTACAGCATCTCACAGGATGCAGGAACTCATCCGTGAGAGCCGTGGTGAATTCGCCAGGTTGCATTAACATGCGAAACCTGACGCCACAACACTTACAGTACTGTATTCCAGCAGTTTGCTGAATTTGACCCTGTTGGCTACGAACGGCTTCCATCGATTAGGTGCAGAATTTAACCAGTGAAGCACCGTCATCGAATCTGTCCAACAGATTGTAGTAGCTGAAATGTTGAGTGCTTGATGGACGTTCTTCTACAACACAGTTGCCTATCTCGCTGCACATAATTCTAATCTAGCTATCGAGTGAGTGTTTGATAACGAGACCTCCTTTGATTTGGCTGTGACCAGTTTAACCGTGACTCCTTCTATGCCTTCCTCCCGAATGTAGCAGCATGTCCCATACGCTACTTGCGATGCATCTGCGAAAATGTGCATCTGAAATTCCTTAGCCGAGTGTTGTGAAATGTACCGTGGAATGCGTATATCGCGAAGTGATTCCAAGCTTGAGTGAAACTTTAACCATTCATGTCGTAGGTGCTGAGGTAGCTCACTGTCCCAATGCCATGGGTTTCCATCCTTCTTTAGTGCCCAAAGTTTTTGCATGAATAGTTTGGCAATGATTATTGTAGGACCCAGCAAGCCAAGTGGGTCGAAGATTTTCGCTATATATGACAAAATGATCCGCTTTGTCATAATCGGTGTCTCAGGCGGTAAGTCAATGCGAAAACGTAGCATGTCAACCGTAGGTTCCCAGACGATTCCTAGCGTAGAGACGTGCTTCGGATCTTGCCATTCATGTGTTAGTTGAACCGCTACATCTTACGTGGAGATATCCACTAATGCACCCGTTGAATTCGAGGCCCACTTCTTTAGCGTAAATCCTGCTGAGTTAAGCATTTCGGAGATCTGCTTCCTCATTGCAATGGCTTCGGTTAGCTCATCCGTTCCCGTTAACAAGTCGTCTACGTAAAATTCATTCCTGATTGCCTTTACTGCCTGTGGGTATTGATCCTTATTGTCGACCGCAATTTGACGGAGTGTTCTAGTAGCCAGAAATGGAGCAGAAGCAGTGCCGTATGTGACCGTTTGGAGTTCGAAGGTGGATATTGCGTCTGACGGATTCTCTCGGTATCTAATGCGTAGGAAGTTTCTATCTCGAGGAATCTGTCGGTACATTTTTTCTACATCAGCAGTTATAGCAATCACATGAATGCGGAACAGAAGAATGATCGTAAACAGATCCTCCTGGATGACTGGCCCAACCAACAACTTAAGGTTTAGCGAATAACCATTTGACGTTTGCAGGATGCGTCGAAAACGACCCGCTCTTTGGTGGTTGTACTCGACTCCTTCCGGTAACAACCCAGCCGAAATGAGTTTCCACCAGCCACGATTGCCCCACGCCGAGGGATCGCTTGCGACCGGTGTGAACTACCCAGAAAGTATTGCCTCCGATGATGATGTCGGAATGTGGAAAGTCCTGTCTGCTAATGCCACATCCGGCATTCTCCATGATGAAATGTCCGTCGATGATAGAGGAATGTTAGCAGGTGGCATTTCCAGAACCAGGAAAGCCATCTCCGTAGTAAAGGTGTGAACTGTAGACTGTACCGCGGCGACGATTGACTCCTTTACTTGCTGCCTTGCATTTCCGATGCCCGCTACAGCGATGTTGACTCTGTTGCGCTTAGTCAACAGTTTCCGAGCGAATTCCGCCGATATGAAATTCGGCATAGATCCTGAATCCAGCATTGCCCTTGCCTCATGTATCGTACCGTAATCGTCCTTAATAAGAATAAATGCCGTTTCCAGAAATACCTTATGTTCCGAGTGCACTGTCATTGCTGCCTGTGTGGATGGAGTCTGATGCAGCAGAGAATGATGACGTTTCCGGCACGTGCGACACGAGTAGTCCGATCTGCATGTCTTCACGTGATGAATGCTGCTTAACCAATTCCAGCATAACTGCTTTCTTGCGACCAAGTCTCACCTTTGATGAACATCCTTTGCGAAGAAAACCGGACAGTTACGTAGCGGATGATCTTCGCTACATTCCAAAGGACACTTGAGATGTTCAGAAGCAGTGTTGGTAGAAACCGGATGCGATGTAGCTGCATTGGCGGTGGTTCAGCGTTGCATTGCCTGATGATGAATGCCGGCCACCTTGATGCCCCTAGCAGCTGGATCACTCACGAAGGTTTTCGTGGACTTCAAGATCTGGATACGATCTTGCACGAACTCGATCACACTCTGGTATTTATCCTTCGTGAAGTGGACATAATGTTTCTCCCATGCCAATAGCGTTTCACGGTCCAGCTTCATCAACAGCATATTGGAAAGTGGTGTATCCCATGGCTCGATCGGTTCCTTTACCAACCCTTTGACAAGCCGAATGAATTTGTCTACCAAAAGCGTTAATTTGTCGACGCACTCCGATTGCACTCCCGGTAAATAGTGTAATCTCCTATAGTATTCCCGAATTAAGAGCCTTGAATTGTCGTACCGTTTAAGCACAGTTGACCACGTTAGAGCATAATTATCGGCTGTTAAGGGTGTGTGTTCAAATAGTAGTGCTGCTTCTCTCTTCAGCGAAGACAGCAGATATTGCAGTTTAGTGATAGAGGGAAGCTCTGCAGATGCATCAATCATGGCGATAAACCTATCGCGGAAAGAAAGCCATTTTGTATGGTGTCCGTCGAATGTTGGAAGATCTATCTTCGGTAGGCGTAAGTTCGGGGCATGAGGCCGCCCAAACGCTAATGTAGATGAAGCCAAACCCGTTGAATCGTTGAGCATACCTTCTTCCCTCACTTCTTTACTTCGTAAGAACGATTTTAGCTTTCTGAAACGATCTTCGATATCGATCTTTTCCGAAATGCAAGCTTCGATTGATTCGTCACTTTCGTCGAGCTTCAACAACTTTTCAACCGTCGCGAAGAACCCTGCCTTATGCTTCTCCAAGTCCTTCAGCTGAGCCGCTTTAATTTTCTTATCCATGGCACAAATAAGAAACGAGAATTCACACAAACAAACACAGTGGCGCGAAATTTAAGCGATGGCGTTTATCCGACCGTTACCCTTGATGTAGCGATGGCGGGAAATGTCACGTAATGACTTGTACTCTTTACGTCGTAAACCCGAATTTCACTATTGATGCAGAATGATGACTATGAAAGCACTAATATCACGAAGACTATCCGGTTCGAAGGACCAAATGGGAGATTAATCACGTGAAACCTGATATGATATTTTGCGCTGTCCGTAAAGCGTGTAGTCACTTCCTTGGTCGGTTTGCCTATAGTATTCCCGATAGCATTCCCTGTTCATTTTGTTCATTTTGCTAAATTCATTACATAGTTCAGTTTGAGTTCATTGATAATTGCTCTAGATGAGTTTTCAAGGTGTATAGATTTCATAATACGTATGCCATAATGGTCGTCAGATATAATCCTAATCTTAATCCCTTTTATAATTAAATGTAAATTCAACAAATCGTTTAAAACGATAGGTAGCGTTATTGGCGAAAAAATAGTCAGGTGACGCGATTGTTTCCAAATTTCCACGTGGAAAAATGCACTAGTAAGATCGACAGTAGAGAACCATTGCCACGGCTATACAGGATAAGCAACGCACATAGAGTGCCCCTGAGTGCCCCCTCCCCCCTCCCCACGTTTAAACGTTTCCTTGTTCCCTGCACGGTTTTGTGATTTGTATGGGACGACAACCGTGGCTGGAGTTCCTTTCTGAGATGGGCCTTTCAATGTTCTCATGCTGATGTTGAAGCCAACTTCGTCGAGGTACACCTTCCACCGATGTCTCTCGAGCAATATCGTAAAACGAGGTGGCGTATGCAGTTCGTTCTGCCATTGGGGTAGAAGTATTTCGTCGTTCCGGTATACGTTGTATCATTTTGAAGGCGTAGTTAAAATCTTTAATCTCCTTTGCGATGGTTGAACGGCTAGCGCGCACGCCATATTTACGAAAGACTTTTTCTCCCAGTGCTTGCAGGGTCACGGTACAATCTTCGTCGATCCAGCCACGAATACTGTCGGCAGCCTCTCTCGACAACAATTTGGCATGGTTGCCGCCGCGTTTTTTCGCTTCGATCTGCCACGTTTCCTTGTATCGCTTAATGATGCCATATATCGTGCTTTTCTTTATATTCAGTAGCTGGCTTATTTCCACTGCTGAAGTCCCATTTTCATAAGCGTTTATTATATGCTGTCTATCTACATTACTCGTTGTCCTCAATACGCGGCGAGATGTGGAGCTTGTACTGGGATCCATTGCTGAAACATTTACAAAAAATTATTAAAATATCCGAAATGTTTCTCCCCATGCAATTGCATTAATTGTACTCACCTGAAACTTGCAAAAATTTTATTTCTTTTTCACTTTCACTGCAATTATATTTATTTTTTTTATAATCCATATTTATAAAATCCGTGACTTGCTTTGAACAGATGTGACGGAAATATAATATTTTTCCTTTACATGTAAAACTACCTGTTCAAAATTTTACCTTTCACGGAAGACGACAGCAGAGGCTAGGTTTATAATTACTGGGTCGAGTGCTTTGCACAGCTTATATTACACAGAAAAAACTAAAAGAAACAGACATTAATATGTACAAAAAATACGCACATATGTTTACATGTAGCAGTATTACTGTTGCTGCGGGAAAAATCCGTAATGCACTTTCCGCTGCCGTGGAGATACCTGCGCGAAAATCGGCTTCCTTCAGAACCCCTCGCACTGGAGTCCTTTGACTTCAATCCCTTGGATGGTGTCAGATCTTATTCCGGTTAACCAGAACGAGCTCCTGTCAGTGAACCTTGTGGTCTCTAGCTCGGACGAGAAAGCACTCGAAGTGATCAATTTGACGATAGTTGCTAGATTGCTCAGTAAAAGATCTAACAGGGTGCTGATCGCTCTGAATGCAAACTCAAATGACCCGACGCCGTTGAGATTTGGATTACAAGTAAAGTTTATTAAAAAATTCGGTTTCTTATATACTAACAATGTTTGTGTGTGTTGTTAGAATCACGACACAAGGTTTACATGTATTGGTGGATGCTGTGCGTGAGATTATTGATTTATGCGTTGGTCCTACCCCCATGCAAGCGCTTAAGCTATTGGTTGATAACCAACCTGTTTCCAAATTATTTTCTTTACCCGTGCTGGCAACGCATTTGTCGTGCACACATGTGCATTCCATCTCCTAGCACTTGCTAATTATTTGGGCTTGTTGCGCGTTACATTGTTACCCGTTTATGTCTCTAAACAGTGCCGCTCCCACTTGAAGTCTAACGAGTCGTGGGTCTGGTTATTTTCAATTTTATGATTGGTATTGGCCTGGCATTGTTTTTTTTGGGTTCTTGGTTTTTGGGCTCTGTCACCATCGGAGCTAAATCCTAGTTTTAAAATTTTTTCCACTTCTACTTATTCATGTTCCGCTTCATCCTGGCAACGGTCCAGAAATCCCTCGCACATCTTTGGTACTTCTCGGCAACCTTGTAAATTGTATTCGGGGTTTCCGGATTTAGTGCTGATTCACTTGCTGAAACGATACACCAAAATAAAAAGCATTTATGAAATGTTTTCCTTATCCTTTGACTGCCTCAGCTCGTGGTACTTTCGGCTGCCTTTCATTGAATTGGTGCCAAAAGCACTATTCACTTACCATGCTGGTTGCTCCTGGCAGTTACCTATGCTTTATTTCGTTATTTTCTAGAGGAATCACACACATTTTAAATACTTTTATCACAAAATTGTCTAATAGAGTCCATCAACCGCACCAGTAATTTTACTGCTTGTCTTGTTGCTGTATAGAATGAAATGCATTACCTGTTTGTTTTTTTATTATTTTCAAAGATCAAAATCATCATTATCATTTTATGTTTGCTACAATGTACCCTTACATTGTAAATGCTTTTATAAATACCCTTACAAGCACCTACGTTAATTATTTCAGTTATTGGATTGTATCGTTCGATTCTAGATTTATCTATTATCAATACACAATATGATCTACAAAATCAATAATTATATAAGCATTATTGATCCGGCTGGAGAAGATCGTTGTACTGGGAGCTGGGCAACAGGACGGCCGGGTATAAAAACGGGAACTAATTTGCATTTTATACAAGTGGAAGGTAATTCTATTCTTCTAGTAATAGCATTAGTAGCAACTTTAAATATGTTAATAGCTGAAGATGAAATATTAATTCCCTCCACCCCCTGAGCATATACAAATGAAACATCAAACATATTCTCCCATGCATTTACTTCTACACCTATAATATTATATGATAGTGGGCTACATTTTCTTTCTTTCATATATCTATAATTTGATTATTTTTTTAATCGTGGTCGCAACTTAAAATCCACTGCCACTTGGAAACGACATTTCTTTTTAATTTGTGGTCATTACGGTGAATGTTTTTCAGGGCTGTTACAACTGGCGCGGATTTTGCGTTTCGCGCGGATTTTGCGATTCGCGCGGATTTGGCGCGTTTTTACTATTCATCGGCGCGGATTTTGCGGATTCAAAAACGGAATATTATAGAAACGGAATATTAGGTGAAAATTTCTTCCCTTTGTGCTTTATCATGAGCTTGAGTCGTTTCTCATACTAATCCCTCGTGGTACGCATCTGCTCCATCGGCATTTCGCCCCAGATCATGGCAATAACTTTCTTAAATTGGTCGACATTGTTCATTTTATATTTGCTTTGCTCAGCCAGCATGTGTGACACGCACATCTTATCTTATCTTCTATAAGATAAGATATAACATCTTATCTAGAAACTCCGTCAAATCCTCTTGAAACCACGCTTTGTTATTCGTCGTCTGGGCCGGAGCGCAGTCTTGTTAGAAGATGTAATGGCCTTCTCCGTAGAGATCCTGAAGTGCCGGTGCCAAAACCTTCTCCAGAACCTCGGTTTTCTAGAACACGGCGTTATTTTTGAAGTTTTTTTTTCGATAAAAACCAGTCGAAGCTCCCCCAAATCATCGATCCCCCAAATCATCACCGATGCTGCACTATGGATCCTCGGGATGTTTATTTGGGACAGGGCCAACATGGGCGCCCACAACCGAACGGTACGGTTGCTCCAAAATGAAGAGTTTCTTTGCAGAAAATACGAACTCCTGACGTGCGTGCGTGCGCGAAAGTCTCATTTTGCATCTGTGTAGCCTCTTCTGCTTGCCTGCATGTTAAGTCCGTTACTCCATATACTTTCAGTACTTAACATTAAGTCGGCACCACGTGCATCAGTTAAGCTATACATTATTCTATAGCTGATACCAAACTCATTCACAGAATACACAGAGTGTACGACTGCAAATCAATGAAAGTTGAAAGAGCATATTGAACACCCTTGTGAGTAACCCAGAAATTCTGGCGCGGATTTGAAATGGCTTGTCGCGGATTTGGAATGGCTTGGCGCGGATTTCGCGGATTTAAAATTGAGACTTCTGTAACAGCTCTGTAATTTTGACGTTTTTTCGATAAAAACTAGTGGAATCTTTCCACGCCTGAATTCGACCCTCAAAATCATCACCGATGCTGCACTATGGAACCTCGGGATGTTTATTTGGGACGGGGGGATGCTGGCCAACATGGGCGCTCACAGCCGAACATTTTAAACATTGTACGGTTGCGCCAAAATGAAGAGTTACTTTTCAGAAAATGCGAACTCCTAACCTTGCGCGAAAGTATCATTCTGCATCTGTGTAGCCTCTTCTTCTTTGCCAGCCATGTTAGATCCGTTACTTCATATACTTTCAGTACTTAACATTTAGTCGGCACCACGTGCATCAGTTAAGCTATACATGATACTATAGCTGATACCAAACTCATTCACAGAATA
>KI423918.1:0-12735 GCA_000473375.1 Anopheles culicifacies | reverse complement strand
CTGTTTACCTTTCACTTGCTGCACTGAGGTTAGCTTGCGTTCCCATAGATCGTCAAATGGTTGTGTTGCGGATGGCTCAAATTCGCCCGTATATTGACGCATGCCAGCGGATGTGGTGTAACAGCACTTACACATGCAGGAATGGTAACGAAGCCGACCCTCGTCGACGTACGGATGTGCTAGGGCATCGATTACGGATATTCTTTTGTCCTGGGGGGAAAGCAAATGGCAATAGACCGAATTAGATTACGGGCGTGAAGGTTGATCTATTTCTATCGCTCTTTTCCTATCTCCAAATTAATAATAAATGCTGTTTAAAGTATTTAGGCATCGAGATTACATAATAAAAATCGTATACTAAACTGCGCAAATGATACATATTGATCATTATTTGACAGGGAATGTATCCGCTATACACGTGATATAACAAAGGACCAAGCACAGCGAGCACATTTTTGCGTAGGTGCGATACGCAATTGCGTCGGCATCGTAATCAGCCACCATCGCTGCACAAAGAATAGTAATCGCACGCTGTTTGCTGTCAGTTACACTATCAACCTCATGCTATTTACTCTACACGTGCCTTTACCACCCTTGTTTATGACGCTGCAATACAAACACAAACAATCGATTCCTGCGCCAATTTGCACGCTACCTTCCTGACATATTCCTGGACAGAACTACCAGCGGGGTGGTCTAATCCATCTTGCGATGGTAGGAAGAATATGCCAGTAGATAGTTCCTTTGTTTGAAAATTAATTTTAGCATGTTTTTTTTTTGTTTCCTTCCCGTACAACACAGCTCCACCATGCAACGGCGGTGGGGGGTCTGTCGACTGTACGGCTGTACTTACCGGATCGAAGACGAGCATTTGGCAGAGCAAATGTACGGCTTCATGCGTGGCATGAGTGCTCAACGTGTAGAGTGCGGTCAGTGACCGGGGCTTCGGTGCCCTCCGAAGCATGTGGCTTCTGGCGCCCTCACAGGCATGCCTCATATCCTCCAGCGATGGCGTACCGAGCAGTTCGGTGATCAGTTCAAGCTGCAAGAGAACCGCACACAAATGCATGTATTAGACAACGGAAACGTGCACGGCACGGCATTGAGTTACATGCCAACACCCCCCCCGCCCAATCCCAACTTACCTGCTGTACCGGACTCTGGGCCTGGAAGAGAATGCGCCGGCCGAGCAGCTCGCCGAAAATGCAACCCACCGACCAAACATCAACGGCGGCCGAGTAATGGCGGGCGCCCATTAAAATCTCCGGCGCACGGTAGTACTGTGTGACGACTTCCTGGGTCATGTGCTTCGATTGGTCCGGTTCCTCGACGCGAGCGAGTCCAAAATCACAAATCTAAAAATGGCAAGAAGACGTGTGAAGGATGCTGCACCCATCGCGGTTGGTTTTTCGATGTAGAACAACGTACCTTCAGCACACAGTTACTGTTCACCAGCAGGTTGCCGGGTTTGATGTCCCGGTGGAGGATGCGAGCCGAATGGAGATACTTCAGACCGCGCAGGATTTGGTACAGGAACACTTTGATGTGGTCAGCGGAAAGGTGCTGCGGTGAAACGATGATTTTGTGCAGATCTGACTGGAGCAGTTCCGTAATCACGTAGCTATTTAGTTTCGAGACGAGGATTAAGGAAAATTCGATTTGACGACGTACGATGTAGGAAGAAAGTAGTTTGTCTTTGTTGGAATGATTAAAAGTGGCAATCTGTCTGTATCTGTCCACATCCGAGATGTTAGATGTCTGCAAACTTTAAATCCCATTCATCACAAGGACACAAAGCTTCGTGGTGTCATACGTTGAATTTCTAGAAGAGGGTATTAACTGTGCGTCCTCTCAAATCTTGGAAGGTTCGAATATCTTTTTTTCGACGAACTTTGGACATTTTCAAACACCTAATCGCTTCGTAACTATAAAAAGGAAATCAAAATAAACAACTCCCTTGCGTGTGTGTCTAACGACCAGACAACGCATTCCAATGTCTGTGCGAACACGCCGCAAACCCGGTGCGTCCCGTTCGACAACCGATTGAACGATCTTGCACACGGGTTTGCGATAAAGCTACTGTGCAAAGGCGAAAGTTGATGCGGACGATTATTTTTTATCCGTCTTCTAACCATTTCCGACCCTAGTCAACATGGTTCGGCAGCCAATGCACAGTTCCTCCTGTCAAGGACGTTGCCCGGAACTGACATCGAGACATTGTTTGTTTGGCTAGCAAGTCTCGTCGATACGTCACGTGGTGTTACACAAACGCAAAACTCCTGTTTCCCTGCGCGCCATTACTAGCGACTGAAAGCGAACACAGAAAAAAGAGTTAGCACTAAAAGCGTTTCGGAAACAGGGAATGACCATCTCGGACCAAGCCCTAGAAGGGAAAATGGTAAGGGCGTAAGTTACGCGCTGGATTTGTGGTTTGAGATTTGTGACGAGACATTGTAGCGCGCTGGTGATGCAGTTTGCCGATGTTGTGGCATAGGAAATGTACCGAGGACGGGTCCACTTCCCTTGGCCAGACAGCACCACCAGTGGGATGAGTAGCGGAAACAAAGAAATTTTCCAGACATGTTGATCCATCTCGCTCTTGTTCGCTCGTTGGCTTGGAAGGATACGAAGAATCACAGCGGTTCAAACTCCGGTGCGGTGAGTATTACTTGCTTAATTCAACTTGTCCGTTTGCTTAGTGGAATCGCCCTGCAGCACAAAAAATATACACTGGAGAATTAAATTGCATCCATTAATCAAATGGAAGCGCACTCACACACACACCCACACACACACACACACACACACACACACACACACACACACACACACACACACACACACACACACACCAGGATGGATCGTTTTATGAAAAGCCCGCACATCGATGGGAGACGGGTGCTTGTCTTCATCCGGTTAACAAACAAAATAGGAAATTATTCTTGCCTTATGCTCTACGATCCAGACACATTTTCGGGGGGGAGTTAAACAAAGTATGAATTCCTCTAATTAATTATTCCGATAAAATGTCACCCATTTTTTGTTAAAGATTTCTACAAAAAAAAAGGGCAATTTGTGTGAAAAATATCCAATTTAGGCATTTTTAGGAAAACACATTATTTTCACGAAGCCAGTACACAATGTAAGAGATTAAGCAGAATATACCACGCTGCCACAAATTAATAGGCATCCCTCGCGATTGGTACTGCGAGGAACAGTCGTTCCAGCAGCAGCCAAGGATTTTACAAAACCCACAAACAATTCGGAGGAAAACGATGCGCGTCTTAGCTTTGCAATTTCACACGTCCTTGATGTAAATAAGCATATTACCGAGGAAGGACGCAACACCCGTTCTCGTTCTCTCGTTCATTGGGTATTATTTCACTCGCTCTCTCTCTTTCAGCTCCGATGCGGGCTTCGAACGCAGACAAGCAGTTCCTTGGCTACGCCCTGCTGCCGCGACAGATGTCCTTGAACCAGCAGCACCGGATTGCTGCCGGTTGCTTTCTTTCTTTCTGCACATTACCACTTTTGGGATGGGCACAGGGAGGCATAAAGTGAAATCACTATAAAAAGTGGCAAATTTTAGCATCGTCCCGCTAGAACATTGACGGAAGTTTGCCCCCATTGATGTGACCGGATGTTGGGAGAGGAGGCTATTGAGCTTTGCGTGAACCGGAAACGCCGACGAATGGAAATTGTGGTGAAAAGTTTGTCAATAAAGTACAAGTGGGATATTATGCAAAAAATCTTTCGCTATCGGGCATTCGGAAACGAATTCTCGCCCTCTCGTACAACGCCTGGGGCGTTGCTGTTGGTTTTTATGGATATTTGTTCGGCCCTATTTGCTGTCGGGGATTTTTTTTAGACATCCTTATGGTTCTCAACATTTCGTTTTTGTTTTTTCAGTAGCAAATGGTTGGGTCAAAACGCTACCGACCATGGCGAGCACACACAGCTTGTCTGTTACTCTTGGAAGTAGGAATCGTGACTTGTGACACTGTGCCCTAGTTCTCTGTTCACTCCCATGAAGATGACAATTCTTAGTAAGGTTTTTAAATGCTGCCACAACATTTCTAACTACCACATACCGAAAGAGGTTAAAGAAAATATACACAAACTTTCTCAACAGACCGACTCTGCGTTAGAAACTAGGAATTATGTTGCTGGATCGTACAAATTTCTGTTATGCAAATATGTTCGTTCCATAGAATGCTTCATTAACTGTAGGGAGACTTTGAAGTGGCATCCAATTTGCATGAGCAGACACACAGGTAACTGGGCAAACTGATGAATAATTCACATGTCAGAGTAGATTCGAAATAATTTCTTGTTGACACACCTTTACAAAAAGGTGATCCTGAAGTTCGAGGAAAAAATATGGTGTTCCTCAAAAAATACACTGTAGGTATCCATACGAGAATAAAGCATTTTTGGACGGAAGCTTCACAGTACTGGAAAAAGGTTGATTTTACCAAAATATGAATTTGTTTTAAAACAACTAGCAGTTAAGTTTGGCTCTTCCTCTTCTATGGGCTCTAACAACACCTCGAGAGGTATCTTTGGCGTGCCATTTCTGGCTTCCGTGACTTGAATGTACCCGCGACAGGATAGCCACTCCTGCGTAAGGGAGAACGGCTCAAATGGGATTCGAATCTCGGTCCTGACCGTTCAGAGAACGGCGTCACTATCTCATCGGATACAGAGCCGGTTTGGTTAGAGTACGGTTTAAGACACTCTTAGACCTTGGTCTCCAATTCTTGATCTCTAGTGGATATAGCGAAGACCAAGACTGTTAAGATTTTATAAATAATCAGCTCAATAATTCAGGTAATACAGAGTGCCACCAAGACAAAAAAGAGCCCAGAAACTCAAAATCTGGTACAGATTCAGAGTTCATTATTGAAGAAGTCAGAATACATCAGAGTCTGATTTGGAAATAGACAAGTTTTTAAGATTAGAATAAAATCGAAGATCTGTATCCAGCTTCGTCGAAATTCACCGTTCAAACCATAATCCAGAGTCAAACCATTTATAACAATTTATGCATAAATCTGGTAAGCTACCGAACAGAGCCATCAGGATGATTAAATAATTCCACCGCAGTACTGTGACAGATCCTTGTTGTGGACCGGATGTACTGAAGGATTATAGAAATTTGCTTATGCAGTATGATGCAGTCTAGAGTTCGATTCAGTTGAAAAAGGATACATTTCCTGGAAGAAATCCAAATGCGGTGGTTGCAGGATGTCCAATGCAGAGAGTACCTACAAAGAAAGGAATAGAAACATACAAAAAAACATTAGAAACCCCATTTTTATTCAATCCAAGGTGTGCATCGCAGCAAAGACCAAAGCTCTAACCGAAGACTCCTACGAAATCCGGAAGCTGTCAAATGTGATCCCGGTGGAATGTACTACACTCGTTCCAGCATATTTCCCCTCTCTGTCCCGGAAAACGCCGTTATCGATCGGGCGTCGCTTTTGACAAGTACCGTCTGCTGCTCGTCAGCGTAAAAAAAAGTGTCAAATAGTTTCGGTGTGGGGTACCGTTTTTTCAAAGAACCTTTACATTGGGTTTCTTTGGCAGTAAGTGCGCTTCACCGCATACCCGATACTTTCCACGAGTGATCAGGCGGCTGTCAGCGCGCGCACACACACGCTTTGGCTGCAATGCAAGCAGGCGAGTTATCTGATAGCTACTGACTCAGCAAATACTCGCAGCGCAGTACAATGACCAACGACGACGACAGCGATGATGATGACAACGTGGAGAAGATGTATGGTGTGAGGTGCATCGTCCGCTGCAGAAAGTTCGACCATTCTGGGAGTTTGATGTTGCTACCGTGAGTCAACCTTCGCGTCGAACCTCGTGGGAACTTTGACATTAATGTGAAACGCGCCAGATAGTGTTGAATAAGAGCGAGAGAGGTGGACGCGGAGGCGAACGAGGGAGGAAGTTCACAAGTATATGGGGAAGTAATACGACACCAATTCGCGTAGCCTTTAGTTGAATGCGGCTTACGTCGCAAAATCACAACGTGCAGCTGCAAACTGCATATGCGAGTGGGGAAGAACCTGGTTGACGAAGCGGACCAGAAGATCTTGTTTATCGACGACACCGGTATGCAATGAAGCTCGCGATTGATGTCAACTTTACATGTCACTTTGTGGAGGCTGCCTTTGTATCAAACCGGTAGTTTGGATATCGGTTGATTCAGGCTATTGAAATCTATACCATCGGAATTGTGACTCTCGCAGTGTACATGTACTTGGCAGAGATGGACCAAAGTTAGTCCAGAGCTTCTACTTTCAAGATCCATGTGGTCCAAGTCGTATATCTACTTCCAAATCGTTTATCACCTAATGTCCGGTGTCTCCGCATTTGTTAGTGACGTTCTGATGCAGTTTATTTCTCCAAAACAGCTGCTGCAGCTAGTGTGACATTTGCTTATGTTCCAAACACTCAGGTATTTGCACGTGCCTCTGCGTAATGCTCTCGCTGCTAACGAACGACAGCTGCTGTCGCTATCTATTAAGCGATCGGGTCGACTACCCAACCACACGGCGTATGTAAAGTAAGCGGATGATTTATCAAACAACCCAATGCATAATAAAGCCCCTCTCACCGCTTTGCCCACTCCAACCAAATGGAAATCAAGTTTCGTTCGGGTACGAGGGCACACAATGGCAGGACTTCGCAATTGGGTAGTTGCAATTCAAAATGCAACGAATTTGTTTGTGTGCGCACACACTAATTGCATTAGTGCGTTTACCCAAAGCCCGGGGGGACGGATTTATGATACTGTAGTAGCCGGGTTTTTGTGGCTCCACCACCAGGGGGCGGGAAAGCAAAAACTCCAATTCAAGCATTTTTGCCCAAAATCTCAAATTCGGTCGCGTGCTTACTCTCCCCGCCGCCATGAATAATAGACTTGACAGCTTTTTGCAGCCTCCCGGCTTCTCTTCGCTTAACGCGATTGCATAGAATTATCTCCCCAACAGCCGAAAATCTTCCCCGCCAAAACACCAAACTCCCTCCAACCGTGTTCATCTCCTCTTCACTTCGCCAAACTGTACAGCTACTAGCTACAATGTCCAATTTCCATATTTTTCCCATGGTTAGCACCGCATTTTCGTTGGGCAAAAGAAATAAAAACGATTGCAACAAAACAAAACCACACTCATATGTTCCACATTTCGCACAGTTCGTCGCGCCGTTTAGTTTGCCATTTTATAGTAGCGACCCGCCCCGGCCCGTTTGGGGTTTTGTTTTTCTTTCCATTCTGTACACAGTTACCTTCCAGGTTTCCTAAAAAAAAACACATCACATGCAAAAAGTGTTGCAGTGCAAAACTGCATCCAATCTGCATTCGTGTCTTGAATGCACGAAATGAAAACCAATAGTGGCAGCAACACCACAAACACACTACACAATGGCCTCAGTCAGTCGTGTAGACCTGGGTGAGAAACAACACTGGGACTGTTTTTGGGGGGGGGGGTTGTGGAGCCTCTTTCGGTTTCTATTCATCTGTCCGGCGGTTCCGTGGTGCGCTCGCTCAGCAGAATGCATGTGTACACACATTCGGCATACATGCATTTATGCAACGTTTAACTTCACAACCCCTTTACCTTTCCACCCCGTAAACCGGTCGGGATGGGAAAAAACGGTTAAAAACATTGCCTGTGCCCTCCGGAAATGGTTTATGATTTATATCGCGGACTGCGAAGGTTTATTAGGCAATCTTTTTTTTCTTTCCGCCACACGGGGAGGAGGAGGGCCGCTACTGCTGCACCGTAGATAGATGATAAAGCAGGCGAAAAATCATAAAAATGTGCGCACATATTTAGCTTTATCCCTTTTGCTGAAAAACTCTGCGGTTGCCACACAATAACTTGCGACTCTCAGGCACGGAAAGTTTCGGTTCGCACCCTTCCATCGGTTGGTCCAAAACACTGTCCGATTCCTTGCTTTTGAACGACCAAAAGCTCCTCCGCCATCCATAAAACACGGAAAGCGAAAAAGTTCCAACGAGCCGGCACATTTCACAACTAATAGTGAACAAGGGGGGTGGTGGTGTTTGCATGCGTTTCAAATTGCCATTTTAATTATTCCTGGGTGCAAGTCAGAACTGGTGGCACTTTTCGGTGTTATGCTTTCAGGAAATAGCATGCACTTCTAGCAAAAGCTATCCTTTTTTTTAACACAAATCTGGTAAAGTGGTGATAACTCTCAAAAAATAAAAAGACCTCAGAGACATTTTCACCAAGAAATAGTTCTTAAAAGTTGGAAGTTGCTCCAGTTGAAAGAAAGAAGCAGCTTCTTAATTCTAGCGTATCTTTAAAAAAATCGTGTAAAAGGTATAATTAAAACGATTCATATATTAACTTCATCTCTGTACATTAATATCTTTGAAATAAAAAAAGGACAAAACACGACATTTGTAATCTTTCCATAATGCATTATAGTAATTTGTGTATGACATCTCTCAAGAAAGTCTTAAGCTGTCGTGCGTGCGTCATTTAATTCTACCAGCACAGCAGATCTACAGACGACATATCTTAAATGTCTGCTCACGCGCATCGTTGCTACCATTTTAAGAAGAAAAAACATTTCCGTTACCATCTTTGGGCGGTCCCATTATCGCCGGTGACGTTAATCTTCACTTCGGGGGCTGCACGACACCCCGACGAAGCAGAACATTTACCGGACGTAAAATGGTTCCATTTATAACATGCACCAGTGGGGTTTATAGCATGCAAATGGGTGAGATACAGTCCTGTTTCCACCGCCAACACCTGGCACCCGAACCAAAAACGACAGCAGGGCAGTGCATCATAAAGCCGGCCAGCCACAGCAGATGATCCTGTCCGGTACCGGTCGACCGTCATAATGATGGGAGGGAGGGAACAAACAAAGACGAAACCGAAATAGCGCAACACGAAGGAGATCGACCACGCGGCATGTTTTGCGTCGAAGGACAGACACAAAGTTTTGCCTCGCAGTCCACATACAAAATTTACGAACGTGACATATCTTTAGCCCTGACAGTTTGGGGACGGACAAGACGTTGGCTGGAGTTTTTACTTTTTTTTAAATAAAGTGCATCAGTAGGAAAACTGCACCGGTGGAATCGCGGTATGGAAAGTGTATACGCTCTTGGATCAATACTAAAGCTTCCCTGAGATCGATCCGAAACGATATTTAATAACTTAACGATGCGAGCGAACTAGAACCGGGTGAGTATGTCTTTTATTTATTTTTGGGCGTTAATGACGCCGGTCATTAGTACGATTCGGTAAGACATCTGTTCGATTTGTCGAAAGTCTTGCGTGACCGACAAAGAACCGTACGATGAAGGGGTAGTAATTTTATCTCTCGTCCGATAACAGTAGACGACATTGATTTATTTCCCAACACAAAGATACACATCTCTTCCCTTGTATCAGAAGAGATCGGCAAATTGGATTTTAGAAAATAAATAAAGTACTGCAGTACTGGGCAGATCTATCAAGAATTCGCTCCATTTAACAAACCAGTTAAGGCAATGAGATCTACAGCTTCAAAAAGTTCTCGAGAGTTCGAAACATCACCTCTGAAATTGGAATTGTTCGTTTTTCCACAAACAACCAACAGTATGTTACAAAATCTAATAGCAATCTGTTCGTGTGCGCACTGGAATTGGCCTCCTTTCTACCAGAACGATTATTTTCTATCATGAAGGGATCAATCCAGTTGCTGCCACCAGCCAAGAGCTAATCGATTGCCGGGGCTATTTTCAGACGCTAGTCCCATCTTGGCCCATGCTTGGTGGTAGCTTTTTCCGGAACATCCATTAACCTAGTTCGTGATTCATATTTGATTCGTTTCGTCCCTGTCTAATATATGCAAAGGAACGGTTGGGATACCCGTGGTTGGTCCGAGAGGAATGACTCCCCAAGGGGCTATAGAGGCCCGTTTTGGATCGCTTCAAAACATTCGACACGATAAAGTGTTGCCATTGCAGATGCACTTTACCAAAGTTCATCAATCAATCGTAGAATGGCTACGATTGCAACGGTTAGAAGATTTCATTGTTATTGCAGACATGTCTGTTCGTATTAAAACGCACAGACGTTAGGTGGTGGGTTAGCTCAGAACAAACAGCTGAGATTGTTCAACCGTTGTTCAACCGTCGGCTATCATGTCCGCCAGCTGGACCAAACGTATAAACAACCAATAAATGTTCACTGTTTCTTCCCATTAATGCCAATCACTGCCATTTGTGGGGTCGGTTTTGCTCTTTAATATACCCAGGGGCTCAATATATTTACAGTCGGCCGGGCGTATTATTTTTTCCTACGTTAAAACACATGTTATCCGATATGAAGAACTACACGTGCGCAAGCAACCGAGAAGAAAAACAATTCCACCAAACGAGCAGCGCCCCCATCCCGGTGGGTTAACAAGAATAATATCACTTGCCAAAGTTACCTCGCAGCTTGAAGCGAAACGACAACACTTTCTAATTAAAAACTTCTTCCACCACTCAACTCTGGCCCGTTAAGAAGAAAAGCGATGCGAGGACAAGAAAACTGGAAAAATAGCACAAACCAACAAAACAAAAAAAAGATACAATTTCTTCCAACCTTCCAACCCAGGATGCGAAAGATGCTGTTCATTCTACCACCGAAAGGTGGATCAGGTCTCTTGGCTAGTGTCCTAGACGCTACTGCTGCTAAGGAGTTTGGTACTTACATTTTCGTGCTTGAAGAAGCAGAGCATCTTCAGCTCCCGGAAAACACGCTTCGAGGACACGAGCGACTGGAAAACGTTGGGCAGCTTCTTGAGTGCGACCCGGCGTCCATCACGCGGATCGGTGACAGCCCTGTAAATGAGAAGGAAGCGAAACAAAAGACAACCGTTAGCAAGAATGGCCAGCAAAAACACGAGCATGGAGAGCATGGCAGTAAAGCCGGGGCAACATAGATGATTAATTAGAACAAAGCGAGTACAACGTTTCTTTGCCTCTGTTTATTTTATTTTATTTTGCCTTTTTTTGCGGACACGCGAGTGACACGAATATGGAACAAGGCTGATAAATGTTGTGAAGGAAAAGTTGACACAAGCGGCAGCGCCAGTGCATAAAGTTTTGTTTGTTGCTTTCTCCGGATAATCTTACCGGAGCACCAACTTTTTGGAGAGGCGGCTTCGAACCGGGCCAGCAAGCCCACCGTTAAATATGGACGCATTTGAGGAGCTTCAAATAATCTGGAAGGAAAACTTTCTGCCCTCTTGAGTTGCTCAAGCCGTGTCACTTTTGGAGGGGTACAGCAGGCTGATACAACTCCGAAATGTATTGCATTTAAATTTGCTTGCTATTTGCGAACACTCAGCACAATGGACGATATGTCGTGAGCGATGCCACGTCACCCGTTACATTCGAAGAACTGAGCAATCGACACCTTCGATCATGAGCTACTAGCATTCCTTCACGACACTACAGCCGGGTGCGCTGGGGTCCAAGTATTGAATTCCAACGGATAGCCGGTGTGCCGGACAAGTGGACGATGCGATATAAAATCAAATGTGCATTCAAACGGTCGCACGCCTTGGGAGGGTTGGAATTAATTCAAATGCCATCTCTTCGACTAGGGGGCCTGCGTCACACGACTACTTAATTGGGATGCTTGTAAATTGACAGTTCAGATCGTAATGGTCAGATTCCACTGCATCAATGAATGGAGGAGTCAATCGGGACGTTATAGACATCACTTTCAACAAGTTTTCTATATCTCTTTTAATTTTCATTTACACTTTTCGTGCTGGAACATTTGCGTACTGGGAAATTCTTTAAAAGTTACTTAAAGTTATAATGCTGAAGAGGTTTGAATTCTAATCCTCATATCTTTGGGCAGAGCAGAGTCTAGAAGTATTGCTCCTCGTTGACTGCTCCATCATCAAAAAGGACATCCATAACTAGCTGTGTTTTTCTTCTCTTCTTCCTATCCACTGTAACTACCGTACCTTAGAGCTCGCACAGCGCCAAAGCGGGAAATGAGGCAAATTTTAATTCAATTCAAATCTTGATGCACGTCAGTCGTGTCGCGCGCCTCCACACCTGATAACTGTTGCCCATCGCTAACGTCGACGAGTCAATCCGGAAGTGCATGAGGGAAATTTCCATTTTGCTCGCTCCATCGCAATGCACCTTTAAGCGCCATCGTACATGAGTCACATTCTCCCGACGGAACGAACCCTGACGGATGCAACAAACGAGCACGAAAGCATTGATGGGACATGAAAATCGTTAGTCGACGTTGTACGGGGACAAGCTCATTTTGTTCACAGCATAAGAGCGCACACACACACACACACATGTATGTGGGGCTCCTGCTGTTGATTTCCAGCCTTATCGAGAGTGAAACACAAACAGGTGGAAAACCAGGCGTAAGGACTAAAATAAAGCAAACCAACCGTGAAGGAGTCAACAACCGGTTGGCAACGACTAGCTGCTTCACCTCGAAATGCCTACGCCCTCGGCCGTTGGAATGACGTACAGCCCGTAGTCTCTAATTTCATTTACACCTTTAATTTTCCTATGAATAGTCATCGTGAGGCGAAAGTGTTGCGTTCATGTTGCGTGCTGGTACTACAACACCATAGCACTAACGCAATCCATCCACTTTTGCTCGTACGAACTCCTCTGTGTTGAGTTCTCACCTCTTACCGGATGAGACTTTTTTTGTTGGTAAA
>KI423917.1:7175-20865 GCA_000473375.1 Anopheles culicifacies | reverse complement strand
AATGACACCAGACAACCAAGTCGTTAAATTTTATAGTTTATACCTACGGGTAGACTTGGTAGATTTGGTAGTCTATAAAATAGATTAATCGTTCGTATGAAACTTCAGACATGCAGGAATGTACTGAATTGTTGCTACTTCAGAGAACTCCTACATCAGACTGAGATCACTGAGCGTTTTTAACTATGTAATGCATTTTTAAAGCGCATTCACTTTCAAGTATTATAATTCTTTGCGATGAATTGCCTTCCCATCCAAAAAAAACATAAATCCTCGCGAGAACTATACGTATTTACATTCCACCAAATTCGCTCGGCGCTGATTATGCAATGGAAAGATGCATTTTTTATCTCTATTGAACATCACTTTACATAAGATCAATTCAAGCCGAAAAAAAAGCATGCCCACATAACAAACGATGGACTCGGTACTTTGCACTCGGCAGCACTATAAACAACCCCTACGAAAACTCCTACGGAACGGTCAGAGTGCTTGGTGGAAATGAAAGATACACCCCGCATGGTTAGCAATTTTCCACCTGAGTAGTCCGGAATCCGCAGGTGGAAAGATTTAAGAACAAAAGTCCACCCGAAACTACGCTCTACGGCTACCACCGGAACCAATGGGAGGGTGTTTATGCAGCAGCGCCCATCGTTCTTCGTGCCTTCGAGACTGTTAAAAGCATGATGCCTCGAAGAACCATGACCTAGGTTAATGTTTCATTCTTTATGCACCGTTCCAGCACGGTAGAAAAAAATGCTGGAACCAATTCTGGTGGATTGCATTCCGTTGCATATATTCGCGCACTCCCATTGTCTGTTTGTGGCGCTCGTGTTTGGTGTTGTTGTCGGAGGAGAGAGAGTCGTTCTAGGGTCTGTGTGAGATGACTTATTTTATACGCTGCAAGGTCTATTGACCATCAACTTTCAAGGCATGCAGAGGTGTGCCGGGGTTTTTTTTCCCCGCTTTGCTTGCCTTTTGGCTGGGTTCGTTGGTGTGGTGTTCGTGGGCTTTCGTGTGATTTCGACGAGATGCTGCACCGTAGATGTGATTATTGGACTGCATTGAACTATAATGTTGTGCTTCGAATGCTGCACAGTGAGGCTTGTTGTAACGACGTGCATCAGTACTCTCGGCATTCGAATGATATGGGTGATGAAGCACTTGCTGCCGGGTGGTCCGATTCCGTTTGAAAAAAAAGAAAAGCGAATTCGATATGTACTATTCGTTTGATGTTGTTTGGCTACACATGCCTTCCTGCAGAACTCAAGCTTTCGCTGCCTAAACCAAGGCTTTTGATTGCAAATTTCTTCCACCGTAACAACCATTAGAGCGGCTGGAGTCAATTTGCCTTTTCGGTGGTGTATACACAACATACAAAAGGAAATAGAGACGTATAGAGAGTGAAGAACAAAAAATACTCCTGATAAAACTAGGAACGGGTATGGCAGTGGTTCCAATAATGTGGGTGATTAGATTTCCCCCTGCATATGGTCGAGCAATTCGGAATGCAGTGCGTTTTTTTGTGTATGTGTTTTGGAGTAGGAAGTTCAAAGTGGCACACCGAAAATGCCTTCTGTACGCGGGGTAATAAATAAAACGCTAGCGAATTGGTGCTCACACAGGTGATGAAGATGAAGATAACGTGCAGAAACGTAGCTTAACGAAGAGCGTCCGATAGCGTGTTCTTCTTGAAATTGGCAAAAAGCTTTCAAGCCGATTCTATTAAATATTTCTATACTCTTGCTCGATTGTTGGTAGTTGTGTACATGCCAGCTCAGCTGCATCCGTTATTGCTGATATACTGTGGCAGTTCCATTACCAACTGGTCCAAAGGCTATATAGCTCCACACTCCATTCGAGGTACCATCTTTGGAGTAACTTTTAGTAGTAATAGTGGTGGTATCGCTACACCACATTTATTACTGCCCATTTGGCGGAAGATTTGTGGAAATTGTGTGCCACGGACCGGGCACGGTATAAAGTAGTTTATTAAAAGCCGTGTATATACCAAGTAAACGGAAAAGCATGTTTTTCCATCCATTTTCAGCAGCAAAAAAAAAACGAAAGAAAAACAAAAACCAAGAACAAATATAATTCTCCAATGTCGTTATTTCGTAATAGCCATAAATATATCGGTTCCCGATGGCAAACGAATTGGCGTTCCACGGGCGGTTACGGTCGATATAGGATTGGGAAAAGTTTCTCAGCCATCTTACTTTTACTTGTTTTTTTTTTGTTGCGCTAGTAGCTCTGGAGCAAGGTTATGTGTCCTGTGTGAGATACAGACCATAAAAAGTGTCGAGCTACCCGTTGACTCCCGGGCTGTACCGTGGGCCAAAGGTGACATTACGCTTTGCGTCCGGTTGTGCGATTGATCAAGCCGGACACCTGCCTGCCGGGGAAGGAACGATTTCAATCCCTTGCCATTCGGCAGAAGTTGGTGCCAAAGTTTGTCCAGAGTGGGATGTAAATTATTGTAAGCTTTATAATTGCAAAAGTCGGATCAGTTCGAAGTGTCTTTCCGGTCGAAAGGGTGCAATTTGTTCGCGTTGTAAGCGTGAGATGAAATGGGACGTAATGATGTGCTCTATTACTTGTCCATTCATGTGCAACAAGCTCATAATGGTATGTTACTGTATCCTTGGAAAATGTAACTACAAGCTATTGAATACGGGGCTTTAGTTGATAGTCTCGTTTGTAGTCTTTAAGGTTAATGCTTGCAGTAAAAATTCCAACCTTTGTTTAGAACTGTAATGCAAGGCCAGACCGATGTACGGTCATGGCATAGAAAATTCAATCGTTTGATAGAAAAAAAACAGGCTTTATTTAATAATTAATTATTACCACCGTTCTGCATTGTGCCTCAATATCCATTAAAGCCCATTCCTTGTGTTCTGGCGTTTGACAGATCCCTATAGAGAGCGCTAGTATAGAAAGCATTTTACACACACAAAAAACTTCCATCAAATTATGATAAATCTTCTCGGTTCGCCTGGTTATATAATATACGCGGAAGTTCCTATGGGTTCAGCCTCGAATGTTTTATGACTCTCGAATGCGCAATTACTTCGTCCGAAACGAGCTATCTAACCCGGTTCTCGTGAGACACTATTGTTTCACCAAAAACGTGCAGGTAGAGCACATAAAACCGGGCCATAGTGCAGCTACATCGATGCAGAATTAATATCCCGTTTAGCATAATACTCAGCGATGTATTGAAATTCCATCCACAAACTCCCATTCTGCCAGGAGAACCACCCGGAAGCTAGGAGTGAGGAGTGAATTTTTATTTTCCCACTCCGCAGCTGGCAGCACTGTTCGTACAACAAGTGACTAAATTTGGTATACATTTTTTTGTGCTCTCTCTCCTCATGTTCAGGTAAGTGCAGTCTTGCCGTACCTGAAGGTGTACCGGCACCCGTTGGTGGACAGGTGGATGAGGTTCCATTTTTCGATGCATTGCTTATGAGATTCGCTTTTCCCTTGCGGAAGCAGTCGTCACGTTGGAAAGGAATGGAATGAATACAGTACGTTGGGCGATATTTGGGCAACGAACGTTCCCCCTTCTAACCAGGGTGTCGTGAAGTAGGCTGCCTGTCCCATACGAGCGAAACTTAGTTGCATTATTTATTCATTCCATTCCACAAACGATGGAAGAACGGCCATGTTGAAATAGGGATTGTGCTTGCAGGTTAACTCTCCGCTCCGAAAAAAAAGGATCAAAACAATGGTAGAACAAAAACAAAAGCACGGATAAAATCATTGGATCGTTCAGTGGCAAGAAGCTTAAAGTACCTTCACCTTTACTGTACATTAAGATGTATGTGTGTGTGTTGCCTTCTGCCGATGAATGATTTGATCCACCCGGCCAGTCCATTTTGTCCCGTACGATCCATCAATCATGACCGCATCCCTCAATCACAGATACCGAAAACCAATTATTAATCACCTTCGCCAACAATCGGTTGACAAGTGTGCATTGCAATGTCAAACCTTTGTCGGAGGATGTTAATCAACGGTGTGTGCGCTGGATGGCACCGAAGTGGGACACAACTGTGTGCACCTGCACCCTTTCACGGGGAAAAACCTGCTGCACGTACAAAAGCACGGTTACCACCGGCTGTCACTTGCGATGTGCCGTTTGATGCCCCGGCCGAGGCTTATGGCGTTGTGAGGTTTTTGATCTCGTTCTCGTGTGCTTGCTGGTTGTCATGTTGGCCGACTGGAGGTGTGTGTGTGTGTTTTTTTTGTCTACCCTCGCTTGTCATCTGTAGTTTTCCGGCTGCTGCAGCATGTCCTTGTCAAGATGATGCTACGGTGCAGTTACGGGATGTTGGAGATGCTCATGAAGCTGGGCATTTTTTTTTTTGGTTCGTTGTCGTATATACGTGCTTTAGAGTGGGCGACACAACTTTCCTTCTTATGGCGGAGGTGTTGACATCTGGTGGCACAGGAAAATGTAGAAAGTGAATAAAATTGTCCTCCCCACGTAGGATGCCCTTCCGTAAACTTCATTTTGAGCGGAAAATATGTGCGACCTGGTTCATGATCAAAATTGTATGAGAATCGAAATGCTGATCGTGCTAGTAGAGCAATATTGCACAAGAACCAAGAAGTATTGAACGTATATCGTAATAGCTTTGTTTGTGCTTTTAGCTCACTGTTCCAATAAATATGCATCACTCGACGCGTCGAAGGATGCATTTGGAATAATGCAATGCTACACGAGACGTGTGATGCGATTAGCTCTTTCGCTTCACTTACCACTTTCCATCATCAGCATGGAATTGCGTAAACGCTGCATAAAAGGGGTTATGATGCTGTTGCTTATCGTTCAGTGCCATTTCGAATTCTTCGTTTGCCGCCGTGCCATTATTTATATTTTGCTCGCGTAATTTCTCATAATGGTAACGGGTGTCTGGTTTGAAACGTAAACCGCGTTGCGTAAACAGGATAAGAATGATTCGCGCCTCATCCGTGGTGGATTCGTTTTTTTTTTTATTCGCATGGAACAATCGGACAGAGGTTGTACACGATTCGGAAAGACGGATTTTGTCCCGAAGGAGTGCTGGTACTACTCCCAGCACGATTAGGGATAGTGCGGAAGTAGTGGTATTCGATATTCCGGATCGGAAATTGCTTCTAGCGTTAGCCGAGCATGATTCTAGCATTTGCACGGTGCAACACCATCGATCACGAGTTCGATGGCTTTCCGTACGTTGAAGCGATAAAAACTGGAGATGTGCTCGTATCAAACCACTGGGCTTTAAATTTTTTGCACCATGTTCACATTTCGTCCTAGCTTTATGGCAATTCCCTTTGGGGAGGACAAACTGTTATAACGTTAAAGCTAAGCTGATGATGCTGTGTCAAGGTTCTATCATTGGCTGTGGTTAGAATTTGTTGTAGGAGGAAGTCATTTATCGTGTTTTAGCTTCCCCGAAACTCATCGCTTCAAGAACTCTCGTCCAATGCACTTTGCAGAAGTGATCCCATTTTTTTATATCAATTTTGATTGCGAAATTCTATTTCTCTTCTACTAGAAGATGTAAAGGATTGAGTTCGTTGAGTGACGGTTCTGTTACATGTACCTTACGAATGCCCATTTTTTCGACCTCGTTCGTAACATTTTCCAGCTGACCATGGGACCAGCTACAAAAAGGACATTTTTCATCTAACTCTCCATGTAGCAACCCACTCACGGTACAACGTAATTGAGCACATCAATTGAATTATGGTGGATGTGCGAAGCGTACAGCGACGAAGAATGCGCATTAGGAAAACGGTGCAACAAAATAAGATTATTTTCCCCACATATGCTCATTTTTTTCCGACCAACCTCAATGTGGCGAATGCACACAAACTGAATGCGCTGGGATGCATTATTCCAAGGGGCCACTTTTACATACCGTACCATTCACATACCCGGAGACACTGATTAGATGCTTCGTTCGCGCTCGAGACGATGAGATTCATGAATTTCATGATGGTCATCACGGTCGGTGGACATATGGACAGATAGCGGTGCTTTTCTGCACAAAAGCCATACCCGTACCGTTGGGCTGCCCATTTTTCTTGCCCTTCCTGCGGGAATGCAATCGGATGGTTTTGCTTTCGTCGTAAGCATTAAGATGGTGGAGCGCTGTGCTTCCCAGCCCAGTGGTGTATGCACTTGAGAAACCGCACCAGCAGCAGCGATGCTTTCAGCGATGCAAAATCTCCAAGAGCCTGAGTGGCCCTGTCTTGACTCGTCTGCTGTAGAATACGTGAACAAATGCATGAAAATTCAACGGCACGTTGGACGGACGGAACGTGTGGATTGGAAGGTGGATGCCATGGAAAACGGAGGAAAAGCTATCTAAATCGGAAAATATGTTTATCGTTATGGACCGCTATTAGCGTATGTTTTTTCTTTCTTCCTTCATTTTGTTCACCCATTGTCATCTTCCTTGGTTTTCAGTAACCACCGTGTGTCCTACGAGAACTGCTTGCTTAGGGTATACGTTTCGTTAGCTTGAACCAGCATCGCGAACCATTTGCCCGTGGGTGTTCTGAAAGGCTAGCGGAATAGAATGGTACCACTACAAAATAAGTCTTTGCCGAGTTCTTCCACCCTGACGCTGCCCGATAGCGGGCAAATGGGAAGAAATTGCTCCACGGAGCTTCAACCACATCATTGCAGCGATGGACAGCACATCGTAACAGAAAAGGACATCGCGACAGTACTGAAAATGAAGAACGCGGGGTCTTTCGAACGTGGCACTCTTTTAATTAGACCAGCGGAAAAGGTCATGCAATCACGAAGGAAGGGGCATAAATGGCCACCGTTCCCTCCGATCAGGGCGGGTGGGTTATTGCGAGTTAGTTATTATTTACGACATTATCATTACGGTTATTATCTTGGGCGCGATCGTGCCGTAATCGGTATGGTTCTTAATTCGCTGTCAGTTCATATTTCTTGGCACAATTTTTTTTTTAATTCTGTTGCTGCAGAACAGTATGTACTACTATGATTCTTAGTGGGCATAAAGAGATGAAAAACACGGAAGACTTTACTACGGAGCTTTACAGTCCGCGCAGAGGATGTTGAAGATCTAACTTGTTTGCCGTCCAACGGTGATGCACGGGAAGTGCAGCTAAACGAAGATGAACTTTCCTGATAAATTACTTAGACGAAACTTAAATATCTGGATTTTACGGGACTGAGTATCTCTTCGCATGTTTCAAAAAGATAAATCTTGGTACATTTTCCAGATGATCTGTATTCTATTTTCACATTGAGTTTGATTTTTTAGCTTTTCTGAGGAATTCATCTGAAACGGCAAAGGATCTAAAATTAATTGCTAGATACAAAAACGGTGCTTTAGTGTATCAGCATTATGTGGTAAAGATGTTGTTAAAAGTGCAACTGAAAAACTTCAGCTCCCATAAATTACGCGCTCCTCGACAGCGACAATCTTTGACCAATTTTTCTTCTTTGTTTGTAGTAAGCTTTTCATCCAATCCAAGTGCCCACTCGGGTCATGACTGCGCGGTAGTGTAGATTTGGAATAAATGAAGCAAAGAATAGGAGGAACACCGAATGCCAGGGTTTGGTTTGCTTTACATTTCTGTGCTTTCTGTTTCTGCACACAGACAGACCCACAACAGCAACAAGTCAATTCGCGGTCGGTGAAAGCGGAACCACGCAAACCACGTGGGGTGTAACGGGAGGAAAACGCTGATGAAAATGCTGCCCCGTGCATGTGAGGAGCTTAAATGGAAAATAGTACACACATCAAAATACGACCCTAGTGGGACGGTGAACACGAAGAACGGACGGTTTTGTTAATTTATAGGTCAAGTCTATCTTGGATTCCCAGCGTCTACCGGCGTAGACTCTGGTTGCCTGACGGTACATCTCCTCGGAATAGAGAAGAAAAAAGAAAAAAATACAGCTTCTGGATCGCGTGTGTGCATGCAGGTGTGCTGGTATTGTGCATTATAAATTCCCACCTTGCCATTCATCAGCAAAGCCACCCAGAAATCGACGCGTTCGTGAACGTTAGCTCTTAATTAGAGCTTCACTTCCGCTGAAGTCATTACGCGGGGTTATGGAGGAAACAAGCTGGGCCCCGACCCCGGGACATCAAGTCATAGACATAAATTAAGCTTCAAAAATAGTTTTTGCGCGGGCAGTGCGCGTGCCGAACCGCGTGGAGCGTCGTACCGTTTCGGTGGTAATTAGATTGAACTGCGGGATCTATAAGGCGCCAGCCTCCCGAAGCTAATGTGCTCCGGGAATGCGAAATTCCGCCCGGCAGCTACTTGCGTGCGGAGATAGCGAACCAGTCTTGCGTTATCTGGAACACAACCATTGGGTGGTTGGTTGTTTTTTTCGTTTGTTGCTTCTTCATCAAACAAATGGTAGTCCCGTTTTGGGAGAGGAGAATGCTCTCGGTAGCGCCATTCAATTAAGAAGCCTAGGTGCTAAAGGTGCGGAAACACACTTGCTCTCGATTCGAGACAGGCGCAATTTATCGTACCCCCGACGGTTAAACGCTTCATCAGGTGGAATGAGCGCGGGATGGTTCATTATTATTATGTCGTACGGAACGTGGTGGTTCCTTCCAGCACAATTGCCACACGGCTGTTAGTACAACCAAATGAGGCGATAATATGATTTTTATTACACCGAACGCTCGGGATGTTCATGCGTGTGAAGGCGACGTCGTTAGTGTCGATTTTGGGTTTTTAATTTGGCGCTGCACCGCACCGTAATAGGACAGCCGGGTTCTTCTAGCCGGGTCCTGGGTTTCGGGGATTTATTACGCCGTGTCATTAATAATCGGGATAACGTGAAGCAATTCTGGCATCGTGGTGGTGGTTATTTTTGTTTTCTTTTCTGCTGAACGTGAAAATGTATCACTTTATTTACTTTATTGTGGATGTTTTCCCTTGTATTCTCGGCATAAAAACATGTTTTTCATTCTCGCATTACGAGAGTCGCAGGATGGTACCGGAAAGTGGACCATGAAATATGGGTGACAGTGTTTTTTTCCCTGACCAACAGCACTGTGTACTATTTGGGAGTTCATCTTAGCGTGTGATCCAAACCCGAAAAACATAATAAAAAGAACGAAACATAATTTAACATTCGGTGTGGTAGATTCATGTGGGTTTCGATTCGGAACAACACGCAAATGTATATAATGTTGAGTTTAAAACATCGTTTATCTTGCAGCTGGCGATTCAAATGTTGTGTTTCTAAATTCACATCAAATTCTGAGGTCAGAATTTTATAAGGAACATCTTTTGGAAGGAAATTATAAAATCCAAAATTTCGTATTCTATCAGATAACATTCTACCGGTAGACCTTGATTAGAACCTCATTAATCATTCCAATGAGTTCTTGATGTCACAACAAGATGTTCGACTGAATAATGTCGAATGTGACTAAATAAATCATCAAGTTTTTATTTAAAATTATTATATTAGAATAGTATCACTTGATTGCTACAAAAACACTAAGAACAGTTTTCCACGCATAATTCTTTTGTGAATTTGTGAACCAACATCTGACTTATAAAATGTGTTCCGTAGCCGTAATTAAATTTAGTTCACTACTCAGCGTTCCAGCAAACGGTCCGAAAGCGTTCGTTTGGCCACATTCGCTCCGGGAACCATAGCACGTCGTTCTAACGACAGGACATGACTTTGTTAGTACGGGCGGAAATGAATTTTCCTAAACGTTTGCGTACCAGCACAAGCAGCATCGTAACGCGTCGTTTATGAACTGTCGTTACTATTTGTCATCGGACTGCATTACCTGTCCTCTGGCATTTGTGTGGTGCTGGTGGTGGTGGCCTTGGATACACCTGGCTGCACTTCCTGCTACGTATGTTTGCTGTTGCCGTTGTCGTTTTTATGAAGCATAAGAATAAACTAGCACATACTGGAAATGATAGCACCGTAGTAGCAGGAGGACAATGTCAGGTAAAGGAGCGAAATTTGCTCGTCGAAAGCGAAAAAAGACGTCATCTACCGGACTGCTGGCGTCAACCATTTTCGTATACAATGACAGTCCAAGTATAGGAAGTAAATGTTATGTAGTGACCCATGCAAATCTAGATCGATCAGTAGAAAGGTTTTCATTGGGTTGATCCTGACAGAAGTAAAAATGTTTTATAGTGTCGTAATAATTTTATGTACTTGTTTGTGAAGGGGTTTTAGGGTTATGAACACAGTAAGATATTGACCCAAATTTTGTAGACTCTTACGCAAAACGGAGTTTATTCTACCGAAAGAATTCGTTTCATGTTATTGGAACTAGTACGCAGGGGTGACTCTGGAATACCTTTCAATTTTCGAGTGAAAACGGCATCACTTTAATCTCAGCTTTAAGTCCACGGAACTCATCAAAACTTACAAATGTCGTAGATAATTTCCACAGAATGTCGCATGAAACGTGTTCCTCAAATCGTGGTAAATCAACCCACATGAACATAAAGCGGCATACAGATTGCTGCGCTAGAGCATGTGTTCTGCGAGATTTTCTTTTTTTCCTCGGAACTATTCTCAATATCCCCACACACGGACAGCATCGTGGTACGCGTGCCGACGAAGTTGGTTAATTCATCTTCATCGTTGCTACATGATTTGCATAACACATACCATCCACACCAAGAAAAAAAACGGGACAAGCATTAATCCATCATCGTTGGCTGGTGGCAGCATGCTACCGGTTTCCTTGTGCGCCTACTATGCCACAACCCAAGCCCGAGGAACATGTAGGTAGCCCTGTTTGGTCTCCCAAAATCAACCACGCCGTATCATGATGGGATGATCTTGTCGTTGATGTGGTTATTAGCCAATCTTCACCATCCCGATTTTGCCGGTGTGCCCCAGTGACGTGGAAATGCTAATTTATGACCTAATCCACCACCATGTTGTACTCGTACGCATGCCGTCGGTCTCATTTCCGGCCATCCGTTCGTTTGTGGCATATAATTTCGAACAGTGATGAATAGTGAGGAACTTGCGTAAATTGTGTAATATTGGGTACATTTGTAGTGCCTGATGAAGACGAGCGTAGTACGCGCTATGTAATAAAGTGTTGATGTTGTCATCGGTCGCGCCTGTTCTTCGGAGAATGCTGTGGACCGAATCCACAGCTGTTGCCTTTTTTTCTCATCCCAACAGATCGACCGCATGGCGTCTCCTACGGGATTGGTAATTGCAAGGTAATGACCTCCGGTACGCAAGCCTTTAAAATATAGGGCCAAGGTTGGATGTAAAACAGCGCTTCCTCTGCTTCAAGTGCTTCTTCAAAATCCCAAACACCTCCAAAGTCCCACACAACATAGGTGGAGTATGTCATTAGTGAGCGGTTTTGCCATCAATCGATTGCGCAGACACTCATCCACAATGTACTTGGTTTATGTAGATGACAACCACTCCATCAACCTTCGTGCAGCTGGAACTACTGCAGGCAAATTATGCAAATCGAGAGGATTTACCTCATCACGCTGAAGTCCTCCATTTGGTGTATGATCGTGTATCGATGTCTAGTGCAGATTTGTCAACATTTGCGTGTGAATAACATGGTGTAGTTAGAGGACAGGAAGTGGATAATTAATGAGTAGTTAAAGATATCGCTCGTAGGATGCACTTCCACTGGCATGATGGTTCATTATAGAATCTAACTTCAAGCACCCACATACGTAGTCGCAGCTGGTAGTGGTCGCCTCTTCCGATACTTGAGCTTCCGAAGTGCAGCATGTTCATAAATACTGTGGTCTCATTCCATAAGCTCGAGTTTCGTGCACATGAAGCTGTGTTCGGTTGTTTTATGCACTCGCGCACTTGTGTGCACGAAAGTACGTTTTTTTACAACACGCTTCGAAGCCGTTGAAATGGCACAGGAAGCCCGGCAAGCAACGGCAATAAACATCGAACACTTGCCAGCCATTTTAAAACAGCAGGGTCCGTAAGCATCCCTCTTTTCACTGTGGAGTGCTTTAGGAGCAGTTTGCCGTTTGCTATTGTACAGTTTTGTAGCTACAATTTTTTAACAGATACACTATCCATACGCTGCATCCCGTTGGTTGCTTCTGAAGCCCAAAAATGGTAGCAAAAGTGAGGCAAAAAGATAGAAGCGCTCAAGTTCCAGCGGCTTTAATCGTTCTTTTCGCATCGTTTTGAGGTAAGGATGTTCCTTCGGCTGGTTGGGTGTTGAAGGGACCAGAATCGCTGAAGGAGCTTTAAACCCATTCCTGCAGTAACCTCTCGGGAGCAATCGTGCCGTTTGCGAGGTCGAAACGGAACTGTTTTGCTTTATTTATTACTGTGTGCACTGTTGCGGAGGTCCTTCTTCTATCGTGCTGTTGCTCTTTGCATCCTATCACGAGCGGGCTGGTTTGTTTGGCTTAATGTCAACGGGTTTTGCGCCATTGCGCAAGGATGTGTTGTTGTTTTTTAGGTGGTGCTTTAAAAAAAACAACCAACATACCAAGCGGTAAATAATTTGACTCGACATTGGTTCGGTAAAGCGTAAGAGCTCAGGATATGGCTCAATAATCGCGCCTTACCCTATTACCGGCTGATCCGCTTCGAGCGAAGCAATTTTACGATAGCGTATTTTATTAACCACATTTGATTTATGCTCGTGATCGGATATTTTAGAAACTTTATGACAACCGTTACGACGATGCATGCAGCGAATGCAGCATCGTTCTCCGCACATCTCGCGCGCCAATGAGGTAAGGATGGCTAGGAAGCATTTCTTGGAACACACGTTTATGGCGATTCGAACACAAACTGCTGCTGCTGCTTCGGTTATGGGTTATTCGGTTCTTTCCTTTCTTATCCTAGCGTACCTCCTGGTGGATTATATGAAGATTGCATCCGAAAGCTTTAAGTGGTAACCACTTAGCAGGGTGTAAATCGGTTGCGAAATATGATGTTCTACACTTACTCTGTGTGTGTGCTCCGTTCGACAATCTCGGTTGATTGTTCACTCGGGTCAATCTCTGCAAAGATAATAATAAGAATAAAAGATGATACAGACACGCTATTATGACACAAGGGTAAAAGCGAACCAAACAAAAAAAAGGATCCTACAGATGATGTGCAGATAGAAGGCATGAATTGAATTGACTGTTTGATTTGATTCCGAACGTGCTTGATGTGCCAGGAATTTCTTAATGGTGAGGAAAATTAGACACGTTTGCTGTGTAAATGATCGAGATTTACGGATTGGGGTAATTTAATTTTTATGCTTTTAAGATGTCTCGAAGGATTCTCGGTTCTTTTATTTCTTCTTCTTGATCACGTAGTTCGATTACTAGTTCTTGCTACGAGGCAAAAACGTCCGAATTAAATTAGGTACTGATATTATGGCGGAAAAGATACCCCTGTGATACTCCGGTAGTCAATTTCTCATAAACCATTAAGGTCTATTGTATCCAAAATTACATTTTTTTGAATTCATTTTCTCGATTGGAGGCTACCCTATTAGATTGTACACTTGAAGCGATCAGGATCAGAGAACACTTTACGCTTGAGTTTTCATTTGTTTGGGTAATTTGTATTATATTGTTTTATTTAAGATAATTGATATTGAAAACTTGTTGAAGAGTATTCGTTTGTTATTGCTACGGGGATCTCTTGCACGCTCAGTACGGTGATCTGAAGCATTGGAATAGA
>AXCM01005108.1:0-18618 GCA_000473375.1 Anopheles culicifacies | reverse complement strand
AAAAAAAACACACACACAACATCTTCAGGCGAAAAACGAAACAAAACAAAACAAAAAACACAGACCCGGTAGCAATTTAGCTTAGATCTGTGTAAGACCGTACGACCAGCCCAGATTGGCACGGTTTCGTTTCGGTCCGTTTTTCCGACTACGGGGCGTTTCCGCTCTGTCCATCAGCCCTTCCCGGAGGGTGGTCGGGAGTGGTTGGTGGTGGCCTGCGGAAGAAGGAAGCACCCGAGACGCATCTCATTGTTACGATATCCCCATCACCCATCATTATCCACTTGGCCCGCATATGATGGAATATAGGGAAGACAGGGAGACGGAATGGTGGGCGGGATGGTTTTTAGGTCAAGAGATCCAAACGGTCAGATTTCGTCAGCGATCCCTCAAAGTACGTATGCCCATTCGTACCCCAACGAAAGGGCGCCTCCGTCGCCTGTCGAGAACCGTGCCGGAGAGCGAATGTTTCCGTCCGTGCTCCACAAGCGGGACTGTGTTGATGCGGTGAAAGAAGCGTTCAATGGCATATCTTCAAAATCATTAGAAAGGCACTATATTTAGTGTTCGTATTTTATTTTTTCTGTTTGCTTCATCTCTCCGACTTTGGCTTTGGATTGGTCAGATTTTGCTTTGTTTTGTTTTGTCGTCCACTTACCTGAAATCATTGGTATGAATTGTTGGTTTCTCTTTATTAATTTCAGAATCATTCAAAACCATCACCTTAAAGAAGGGATGTCTTAAAGGAGTTGTTAGATTCTTTCTTTCGATTTGGACAGGTACTAACAGTCAACAAATAGAGATGAGAACAGCATAGCTTTTATCAACCCCTTGGGAGGCAAAAAAAAGTCTTCCGAAAACCTCCGGAAAACCTACGGAGCGCTCAGCATGCCTAACCTAGTCTCCAAACGAAACACACGTCTAATGAAGTGATGACACAGTAAAATGCGGAAAACTACGCACCCAACACGGTAGTTAAAAACAACTTTCTCTTTCCTGCTGAAGACCGAGAAAATCACCCAATCACCATGAAGCAATCGAACTCATCGCACGAGAAAACGGTCAAACTGTTGTGCGGTTTAATTCAGTTTCTAATGCAGGATCCAAATGTCGCCCGTTTTGCCCGTGTTATGCGACTCACCCGTGAGGTGTCAGACCGTAGGTCAAACATGCTCACTAGTCTTTGGAGTTTTGCAGCAAAAATTCAAATACTTTAAGAATGCATCCAGTACGCAAAATATATTTTGCAGTCTGGAAGCTTATGCGTGTGAAAAATTGAACACATTTTCAGGCACGCTCGGTATGGCGCTTAAATTGCTTCTGAAGCTGCGAGCCACGAGTGGTTTGACGTAAAGCAGGTAATTTATCATCGCCAGCGCTACAACATCAACCAGGCGAGAAGCAACACTCTCGACAGCATCGTTGTAGTGTGTTGCTTCGTAGACGGAAAAAAGAAAGAAAAAAGCACATTTTTAGCTAAAGAATGTAGAATTTCCTCGCCATTTGGAACGGTGTTGTAAATTCCCGGTAAAGCACTGGACAGCAGCATAAAATGCTGCTCCAGTCCTAATCACCATATCAAAGCTCCAGCGAGCTCCCTCAATCCTCCATTACGCGAGGACGGTAATTAGAATTTTGTTATCCTTGCTGTAAGCAATTCGTCGAAGTTCCTTTCTCCGGGCAGGAAAGCGGGGCCATAGGGAAAAACAAAAAACGGACAGTAATTTATGTACGATCATATTTTAACGTTCCTTTTGTCGGGTGAACATAATGCGTTACAAACACACATAATTGGGCGTATGATGGAGTGAAGCATATTGTTTCCTACCCGGTTGTTGGTAAGCATCAGCAGCGGATAATCCTGCCTCTAAGAAAGCCCTTTTCTCGGGCATTGAGTGGGCATTGAGTAATCCTACAACCGTGTAGGATTAACAGCATTGCGAAACATGGCTTAACTGACGTTTTTTCGCTTGAATTCGTTACATCTTTCCCGCATTATTCTGCTCGTTACAATGCTTATACTTTTACAAAAATTGCTAACATTAGTCACATTTTAATTGAAGCTAAACAATAAATTACCATCTCTTGGAATCATTTTTCCTTTGCACCGAATGTTCCTCAGCGTCGATTGTGCTTTTAACCAACACGCTCTTGCAATTAGCTGTAATTAAATAAATGCTCTAATTTGCAAGTGGTTTTTTTCTCTTCTGTTTTGTCCGTAAAACACCATGTCACACCGAGTAGAATTTCACCGCCCATGTCCGTGTTGTTCGCCTGCTGCAACAGGATCGGATTGCAACCATTACAATTACGGTTTCGTTCGTTATTCGGTGTTTTGTGGTTGTGGTGTAGCACGGCAGACCATTGGCCGGAAGTCCGCAACCATGCAAATATCGCTAATGAAAGGATGTCCCTGCAAGTGGCGCCCGCTTGGGGTGAAAAGAAGCAAATGTGCAGAGAGCCTGCAGAACTCCCTGCAGCCTGGACACGGTCGCAATCGTGAATGTAAAACACACTCCAAACAATATCAAGTTTGGGCTAGATGGAGCAGTTTGTGGCTCAGTCGATCTAATCGACGGGACGGTTGGGAAGCTGAACAGAAAGAGAAAAGTAGATTCAATGCTGCAAAGAAGCATTAGATACACTCGACATTGGATCGATGCGCGCGGCAGGCGGAGGTGGGTTCGGTGTAGTTTGTGCTGAGATTAAATATGCTTGCGGTGATGGAAGATGCAATGAATGTGGCGCGAGGAAGCGAAAAGATAAAGATAGCTTGCGCACGTGCGAGCAGGACAGTAGCTGATTTGCCTGGGGTAAGTGTGAGCACCAGAAACATCAACAGCACCAGATGCAGATGAATGAAAGTTCCTCCGGGTCCGTGGTGGGAATGCTGGGAAAATTGATGCTTTCCTCCCCACCTATGTTCCCTAACGCTTTTACGTTGCGGAGCCCGGGAGCTCGAGGGATGGGGTACGGGAAAGAAGAAACGCTCGATGGGTAGTATGTGGAACGCGTGCACCCTTCTTTTGATGGGCGATCGGTCCGGGAACCGGAGCATGGATGGTGATACTAAGAAGGGGTGGGCAGTTTGCTCGAAAATGAACTGTAATCGAGTGAACGTTTCAACCTCCGATGTGCCGTGCGAGAGCGGGAGCACACGGTCGTGTGTGTGTGTGAACGGGCCGAGCGACCGGCCGCGTTCGGTGGAGAAAGGACGGAGAAAGAACGAAAGACTCGGGCGAAAGCGACGAACCCGTCGCTTCGCGAAGGAAAGGAAAAAACACACAGGTCCCACAAAAGCTCAGTAATATTCGGTTTCCTACGGTTGGGCGGTCGGGTGGAAATGGTGGCTGGTGGACGGTGGCGGCAAACAGGTATCACATGCGTACGTACGTTTATATAAATTGAGCGTGCAACGTTCCGGAGAGCAACAGATCCGCCATACCCGCATCACGGTTGAGATCGTAGATTCTCAATTTTCCATTCCCTTCCCGGTTTTGGACAAAAGCGTCCGATTTGTCCGAAAATCAACCGTGCCGTTTCGGTATCCGTGCTATCCGTGTGTTCCCCTGACTCGTGCGACAGCGTGTCCGTGTTGTGCGTTTGTTTCCTTGCCGTGAAGTGTTGATATCCAGCAGCGAGATGGCCTTCGCCTACAAAGTAGCCGGTGTGCTGTGCGTAGTCCTAGCCGTGACCGTGGCCCTGCCCGCCGAAGAATCGGGCCGCTCGTCCCGCAACGCGATCGGTGCTGGCGAGAGCGATCTAGTCGGCAGCATCTACAAGGAGTGCCTATCGTCCGACTCGGTGTCCTGCGTCAAGTACAAGCTGTTCAGCTTCATCGATCGTGTCGTGGCCAAGCGTAGCGTGTTCGCCCTGTCCGACGGTGTGACCGTGGTCAAGACGCCCGGTGTCCCCGAAACCGAGGGTGCCCCACGTGCACTGACCGGTGATGAGTCGCTCGAATCGCTGCTGCTGTCCCGCGTCCAATCCTTCCTGGCCACCCACACGATCAAGGTCGATCTGAAGGGTGCTGACATTGTCAATGCCGTCACCTCGACTGGTCGCGCTCTGGAGGACGTTTCGGAAAACCTGCTGTCGGCCGATTCGGATGATGAGTCGGAAGGTCCGGCTGGTGGTGAGGCACGTGGCAAGAAGAAGAAGGCCGCCAAGATCTTGGGCCCACTGCTGTTGGCCGTCGCACTGAAGGCCGCTGCCCTGCTTCCGCTGCTCCTCGGAGCGATCGCCCTGATCGCCGGTAAGGCTCTGCTCATCGGCAAGATCGCCCTGGTCCTGTCCGCCATCATCGGTCTGAAGAAACTGCTGTCCCAGGAGAAGCACGTCACGTATGAGGTCGTTGCTCACCCGCACCACTCCACCAGCCACACATCCAGCCATGGTGATGCTTACTCGCTCGGTGGCTCGTACGGCGGTGGCGATGTTGGCGGATACAGCGCCAGCTCCGGCCATGGTGGCTGGGGACGCTCGATCCAGGACGCGCAGGATGTTGCGTACAGTGGCCAGAAGCCTTAAGCCTACAGAGATGCTCGAAACCACACCAAACCACACCACCACCATCACCACCATCATGAACATTATTTATTTAATTTATTTAGCGTCAAGCAAAGGTGTTAACGTTTTGCGTCCGATTGTTCAGGAGGTCAAGGTTGTTTAGGGCCAGGACTGCGCCTCGCAGAAGCTGTCGGGGCGAACGGGATGGGGCTCGCCATCGAACCAAAGCCAGCGGACCAACGGTTTGATTTTGCACACCGTTATCCGCCCGTGTGGCTCTCTCACTCTCTCTCATTCACTCTGTCGCAACCGCTCTTGCTAGCTCTTTCACCTTACGTTTTCGTTCTATCTCCCTTTCAATCGTTCCATTTCTCTTGCCACTTTCCACACACGGGATTTTCTTTTGTACTATATTGTTTCCTTAGCTCAAATCTCAAATCTACTACCAAAAAAGCACACGAACAGTTTTCATGTTCGTGACTATAGCGTTGCTGTTTTACGCTTCCTGCTGATTCTTACCGTATCCTTCCCTTACTCGGAACCCCCTTATTTGCGGAACCGGTCGATGAGCTTCCGGTAAAGGGTAACCCGAAGCCCGAGCCCAATCCCGAGCCATCCAGATCACCACAAACCAAGCGTAGGACGAAGAAATAAAAAACTGAAATTATTTCCAAACCTGTATCGTACGTGTACTTGCTGCCTAAAAATGCATGAGAAATTTGATTCCACACGTTTTCCTTACCAAATCGTTGCTAATTTTATTCCATTTGCACATACGAACCCACGGTGCCACGGTGAAGCGATGGGGAGCGAAAACTTCCCCTACATTGTTTATTGCCATCTATTCCGTTCCCCACTTCGGCTCTGGCAGAGGTTCGGTTCCCGTTGTGTATGCTTCGTTGGTTAAATTGCAGCTTCCCGGGTCGCTCGGTTACATGATTACCGGTGGTCGCGGCAGGCCCTTTAGCACCGAGCGAACCGAATTCGCAACGACTTCCACACGGGTTCACCGGTGGAAAGTAGAGCACCACGGAGTGGAAAATTGTGCACTCCGAGCATGGGATGGCCGCGTTTTCACAGTGCAGCCCTCGAGCGAGCTGGTACCAGAAACAATTTTCATAGAAACATTCCCTGGTGTTCCGTGGGCTTGCACGATTTGTGGGAGGCAGACCGGGACTGCTGCAAACACACGTCGCGAATGTTAGATTGCATTTATTCCAAATGTGCGTGCAGTTTACATGCCCACAGCTACTCTCGAGACGAATTATGTTGTAAAAAGATAAGCCTGTTGTAAGTTACGATTTTCATTTTCACTGCTGCGAATGAAAAGAAGTACAATCCAATGTTTAAATTCTTCTCTAATTACTTAATCTTCAAAAAAGATCCTCTCTGATCTAACATTTCCATTGCTTCTCGGTCTAAAGGCTTACATCAAACATCTTCTAACTTCTAACGATATTGTAACTTCCCGACCACACTTATCAAAAACCATTTTCTTCACTCAGTTTTTCACGACCTACGAGTTGAAATCGTTGTGATTTTTCGTTGATGTGGTTTTATAATTAATTAGTAAGCCAAACAATAAATGAAAAGATCTTAAACGGTATTTTATTAATTATGGTTTCATTTCTCTTAAAGTGTTTTGACTGCGACTGTTAGGTCAATGATAAAAAAATTAATGTGAAAGTTTTCCAAGCTGATTTGACAGATGTCCTAGATTAAGATTAACTCTTCAATTGTAAGTAAGCAGAAGGTCTCTTCAAATAGAAAGCTTCGTTTGTAATACTAATCAAAATAATAACGATAAACAAAAACAGAAAACACGAATTTCTGATAACTTGGCTGAGTAATTACCAAAGAGCCGAAATTATTTTCATAACTATTTTTAACGACTCATAAAAGGAAAAGCTTCAAGCTTTCGTCGTTTACTAAGTATTTTTATTAAGTATTAGCTCATTAAATAAAATTACTTTTTTCCGGCGACTTTGTCCCTTATTTCTTTCTTATGCATACAGCACCTCCACCTAATCAAAAGCAGATTATACAATTGTTACAAACAAAGTGCTTCTGAATTAGTCTTTAACACGTTTAATATTCAAAATTAACAACGGCCGGACACAATTTCCATCTCGAGTGTCAAGAGACAAGTTATATTTAAAACGACGCGGATTGCATAAGCTGTGGGGGCAACTGTCTCTGTCGCCTTATAGAACAACATCCACTGCTTAGCTTTGTATTCATAGCTTCAATCCGACATCCGAACGAACAGAAACAAACAAAAAGTAAAGCAAAACGCTAAGTCTTAAAGCTCTCAATCGTAGATGCAATATCATCGCTTATGAGTCCATTATAGCACGAACACAGGGAAAAACTTTGCCGTCCGTCTGGAAAACGGTCTCTCCGTGTGCGCTTTCGCTGTTGGCTAGATTTCCGAGCGCAGATTTGCCACAAGACATCGGCCAAAGCTGAAACTGGAAACTGAACAGCAGCATGAAGATGAAGCTCGAACGAGAAAAGCTTACTATTCAGTTATTCTTCGTCCGCCATGATTGCATAAATGTGGGCGATTTTTCTTAGCGCGGGCCTCTTTTTCCGTTGCTTCGCAGCAGTAAATGATGCTTCACTATTTAAATGTTAAACTTGTGCTGTGAACCGTAAGCGAAAAATGTGATAGTGACTTTAAATGAGACTTTGAGTTTTATGATTGAAATTGTTGCAAGAAATTTACGAAAACTATGAAAGGTTAAACAAATAACAAAAAACAAAAACTAAGCACACAAATCAAATAGTTTCTTATATGTTTTATAATACATTTCAAATGTTATTTACAAGATTGAAACAAATTTGAAAAAATATGTCTTACTCCAAAACAAATTAATTTTTATATCTTAAATAAGTAAATTTTACTATTACCTTTAAATCAAATTATGGTAAATTGTTTGTTGATTGATATTGATTTATATTTGGTGAAAACTGTAAACAGCGTGCATTTCAGAGAAAAGCAAGCACCAAAAGCTTCAATGTACAGGAAATAAGTTTTTTAACGATCAAAAGTATTTTTCTCTCTTTATTCTCTCTACTATTCAAGCAAAGAAATTCTTACCTTTTCAAATTCCAGCCTTTCTTCGCTCTTTCAAGGTTAAATTTAACATTACACCATAACCTTTGACTATGTACTCTTGTAAAATGTAATATTCAAGCCTAGCTTCTTCTTTTCTTCCAGCTCATTACGACCATTTAACGGTACTCGAAGGACACACGTTTTTATTGCTGCTGTGCAAATACCGACCACACTCACAACTCACAAGAGAACTTACACAAACAACTGAGAAGGAAAACTTCAACTTGTACTTCATTCCTTCGAAAAGTGAAATGTGCTAAAAACGAAACCTGACCATCCAGGGCACGTGCACAGTTGCCTGTATTGCTTGATCATTTCCTTCTCAGTGCTGGCGAGAAGTTTTCCATGACACAGCGCGAAAAATGCTACTCGAAACGATATCGGTACGGAGAGCAACCGTACGACAGGGAGTTACAGGAGGAAGCATATAGTAGCTCTGGTCCACCGTCCGAAACACGATCAACGTTTGTAAACATTCCAGTTTCTATACCCATTTTTTTTCTCCCGGCTACTTGGAAATATGGTCATGATGCCGTACGGACCAGTTTTACGTTACCATTGAAACTAGGATTCTGCAAAACCTCGTACTATTGGCTAATTCCGTCGTGGGTGAACTGTGTCTGCCGCAGGGAAATGTAATTGATGCGTTTTACTTCCCGAAACAGGTTCCTCTGCGATTCCGTTACGGCACGTGATGCAGCCCAATGTTGGTTAGGGTCAGTATTTTAGGCCACTGTTTCGGAGACTTTCCGTGAGCGGAAGTGGTTATTGCAATCGTATAAATAGATAGGCAACACATTTTTAATGCTCCATTTTATTTCAACTAACAGGTTTTATAAATTTAAATTATTTCTTAATATTTTAATGATTCTTTTTTTATATTAGTTATTTGTTATTTGTATAATTTTCTGCTTTAGAGGGTTTTAATAAAGTTTATTATTTGTTATGTAAATGTCTTTCAGTAGTTACCGTTATTATCAAATTATTATTTCTCCTAATATTCAATTATTAAACCTTCCAAAATATCCTCTTTCCCGTGTTTCGTGACAAGGGTTAGAAGATGCTCATCATAGTTAGCTGAAATTAAATCCTGGATCCAGCAACACTGTCTATACTAATTACTGGGAAAGGGTAATGATTAAATGTATGACAGGTGTCCTGAAACCAAATTGGTTAATTACATCTCAGAACGCTCTGTGGAAGCTCACGGATATGTAAATTTCTGCACTACAAGAACGGAACAAGAGACTTAGTCCTAGAAGCTTAGCATGCGAGATCCGGATCCTAAATCACTCCATCCAACACATCTTCATTATTCTATGCTACGCATCAGTATCAGCCTACATCATTTCAATGTCTGTTGCATCCTTCCAATTTAAATCCTGTAATACATTGGTTTTCCAATCTTTTTTTCTCCAATAAACAAAATATTCCAAATAGTATTATATCATACCTCCGTAAAACGCTAATCATCAACAAATGAAAACCATTTCCAACGCATACAAAAATGTATTTCGTATAACTACGACAACCGACACTTGCTCTTTGTAGTTGGAGTATTTCTCGTGGTATTATGATAGCAACCACCTTACCACTATTACGCACACACGAACCGCTGGTTGCACTCTCGGAAACTACCATCTACTCACTTCATAACAGATAATCTTAAGCTTTGGTCTTGGAACGTGGTCGTCTCTTTGTTCACGTGTAAGTTATTATGCAACCGCCTCACCGATCCTATCTCATCTCAGCTTACCACCGGAAGGAAAGCTATTCAACGTAACCGATTGCCACATCAATTATATTAAAAGCGTACCACATATCCTTTTCACCAACTCACCCACTGAGAACGTTTCCGAAGCTACGGGCATTTCTCACGACGCTCAAACCATTTTTTACTGGCACCGATCAACACCACCGTCTAATTACAACTGATTCTAGCTTACCGTGTAACCGCCGCAGACAGCACCCTGTGTATTGAGAGCGTTGCCACTTAACCAAGGAACCGTGGCCCCCTCCTCCTCCTCCTCATCCTGCCTGTCCGTCGTCGAGTAATCAGGATTGAACGCTCCTTTCGTGGTGCAGACTGTGTCTCAGCGATGGATGCAGTCATGCCTTGCATGTAAGCACGCGCGACTCCAATGGAGAAACGTGCCGATATTGGAGCATGGAATGTAAATTAAATTAACAAGAGTAAGCTTACCGTACTTGAACTTCGGTTAGTTGCTGTAATCAACGGAAATGCAAACATTGTTTCCACGAAATTCCAAGCCACCGACTGCAGCAAACTTTGATAGATTGGATAGAAAGCAATTAAAATATTCGCTATAAATGTGCGAGAGCCGGATATCCTAACCACTAGACAGCAAACAAAATATTTGTTTGGGAGATTCGTTACAAATATAGAGAGAAAATTTAGACAAGCTTAGACCGTTAATACCAATCGAAAGGACACCTGGAACGAATTAATTAAATCAATGAACAAACACAAACATTGAGTTCAAAGGAAAGAACCATTTCATGCAACTTTCTCCAATTGAATTGTAAACTGTTTTTATACGTTTACAAATAAAATCTTTTTTTTAAGTTAGTAAAATTAAGCAGCCTGTAAATTGACATAAACGAATTGCTCGGCCAATATTGTCAAAATGTAAAAAAATTGACTAAATAGATTAGCAACATTTGACATATATTTTGTGTTTTTTTTATGCCGCAATTGCAAACGCAAAGATCTTGGCCGGCCTTTTATGACCCTTCTTTACCTGTACCTATTCTTAAATACTTAGACTTTAATATCTTTCAAACCAAACCAAGCGTTTTTTTTTCTGTGCGTCCTGACATAGCCTAACTGTATCAAATTCCTGTGCCGCACCGTCTGATGAACGAAGGGCGTTTGGCGTTCGCTTCCCTGCACGGCCAGCTTTTTAAACACTTTGTCTTTACCATTGCAGCTTAATTGAATCACTTTACACTGTCTATCGTAGCCGTAGTGTTTGCTTTCTTTTACGCTCCCATAAACAATCTTCCGACCAGTCGGGTGCAAAACAATTCTCAACGAGCATGAAACAACGGCCATAAAAAGGGGAGATAAAAATAACAATTAAATTCCGCAAGGTGCAATAAACATCAACAACATAAACCCTTGGGAAAGCAGCGGCAACAGAGGTTCATCTGTACACGTGTTACAAAATGTCCTTTTTTTGTAACACTGAGCTATGATGGGGACGTCGTTGTGTACGCTCTAATGTCTCCAAGTACAGATAAATATTTTCAAATTTTGCTTTTTTTGTAATAATCTTTCCTCAAGAGTTAAATAACACTAGAAATACTCTTAATACGAACGGTTCGATCAATTCAACCGACCATGATACAAACACACGTTATCAGCTAATGCAGAGGCGCCTAAAATAACCTCCCACTCTAGCACTCTGCTAAGCTTTAAACCATTGTGAGCATCTTCTACCTACCAACACAGCTTTAACCAACAAAAGCCAATGTATTGCATGCCTCATCAGCAACAGCTGATGTGCAGCCAAACGATGAGCGATGCTGTTTCTCCTGTCCCGCCATATCGGTGGGTTGGAAAGAAACGCATTCCAGCCGCCGTAGCGATGAGAAATTCGCATGTTTGCATGCATTGCAATCCTCCCCCAAATGGTAAGCACTGATTTGTAGGTATACGCGTCTAATTAGCTTATAATTTGCGGAGTTTATAGAACAGAACGAGCATCTCCTCGCGTTACAGAGGAGAAACGAAAGTGTGCAAAAGCAGGTTTTGCCACGGGGTACCATTTCGGTCGGTCAGTTCGGTGAGTGCCCAAGAGCAAATGAGAAGAAACGATCAGCTGATGCGCCGCAGGATATGTGTGAGGCATATCCGTACAGTGGCACACGGAGCAGAAAAAATAAAACCAGCACAAACGTTGTACTGAAATGGAACATGGTACACTGACGGGAAATTCAAACATTCAACTCGGTTGCAGGTGCACGGACGTGATTGAATCGCACTCCGCAATATTTGATGATGGACTTTTTGCTCCACGCTATACGTCAGTGCTACATGGAAAGCAAACACCCTACTGATTATGTTGTGTGTTTGTTGTGTATTTTTTTTTTTTTTGCTCTCCACCCCACAACGGATATTGGAACGTTGGAAAATGAACGATGCGTGCAAAAAGAACGAGCCGAAGGCAAGGCTTCGTTGGTGACGACGTTGGCTGTGAAAAAAAAAAATACAACCGGGCGTAATTCAAGAGCGGATGTGAACGGTACTCCTACCAACGATAAGGACTTTCGTTTTCATGCAATTTTCCCGACACCACATCATGCCACGAACATGACTTCAACACACTTCCCGTGCGACACGATGCAGAATATTGATTATGTCAAAGCACAAACACGGCCCACTCACAATCTGCTCCTGTGCTGGCTGATGCGAGCTACTGCTCAATCGTGAAGACGATCGATGAACGAACCTGACCACACTAATCAATCAGCATGAACCGGTTCCCCCGTTAGGACAAAATTGCCCCTTATTGCGTCAACAAGCCGTACGTTCTGCTGCCCGGGACATGCTGATTCTGATGAAAGGATCCCTGCATTACCACTAGGTTAGCAGTGGCACATTCCTAGACGGTCTGCATCGAGGGCAGAACCGTTCTGAAAGATGGCACGACTAATTGTTGCCTAACGGGACGATGAACGTTCGTTTCCTGTTCATTGCTGGCCGTGTTCTGGAGACCTACTAGCGATGGAGACTTGGGAGATAAACGCTGTACTTCTGGAGGAGTTTATCGTTTGCAAGAATTTTTCATAATTACATAATTGCACTAATTGAACAAAAGACACTGCGTTTTAAAACCATCCAAGCTTCGACACTATTCCGTTTACCTAAGGGGCATCTTAAATAAACCCTGCGTCAAGATGTTTTAACTCAAGCTCAGCTTATTCTCCCGTACACAATATGATTATGAAGGCAAATAAAAGACCGCTTCTATAAATAATTCTATGTCTATGGTAGTTGAGTTCCCCAAAAATGTTTGGATGCTGTAAAATCTAATTAGATTAATCTTAATTAATCCTCTTCCTACTACTTCAGTTGACGTTTCCTACTTTATCAATCTGAAGTTCATAAACTGTCCTCCCCAAGACGCTCAAAGACTTTACGCTCAGCAAGATGAAAAGTGAAAAGCATAATCGTACCAACAATTAGCACTTTCCATTATGCTAATGTTATCAAAAGCCAACGAGCCGCAAAATAACCGACCCCGGCTCCGGCAAAGGGTCGTGATTGTCCACGTCCAAGTCCTTCCCATCCCCATCCACTCCTCCCAATGGGTCTATTTACCCTCCGTTGTGAAAATTCGTGTAAAAGTGTCATCGATACCGAGCATACCCAGTTGACCGTGAAATCGTCTGCCCAATCGTCGACAAGGCCACCGGCCCTCGAAGGAGTTCCGAGGAGGCCCTTGCACTTGCACTTGCTCATCGACCAACGAATGCACCCACCCACTCGTGCACCCGGGGGAAAAGGGAAACGTACCGCATCTGTTCATCGAACGGATTCGCGGACACGGGTATCTGGGGTGCATTCAAGCGCATACAGCCGACTCGAAGCACGCGATCATCCGCCGACGCGTGAGCCTTGCTCAGTGCAGTAGAACAGAACGGCGGCGGCCCCCTGGTATGCGCTACGCGGTGTGTGCATCGAACAGTGGCAGTACCGCGGGCGGAGCGAAGAAAGGCTGCAATCGCCGACGAAGAAAGTGGGCTGGAAGGGGAGGCTTGATGCGGAGGTTGCATCTGCACCGTGCGAACAGGATGGTAGGGCCGGTTTTTGCGTGCAACAAGTCCAACCGCCCTCGGAGTATATATTGATGGTGGCGGCCCATTGGAAGGCACAGTTTGAGTCCATTCGTCCACAGTTCTAGAGCCATCCCAAAGCGAGCGAGTGAGTGAGTTCGGTCTCGTGCAATTGTGGTCTGTTTTCGCCGTGAAACAGATTTACTAAACGCTCCAGCGCAACTATAAGGCTGCCACTGCCATTCATTGCAAGATGCAACTGTTCAAGTGTTTACTGGTGATCGGGTGTTTAGCGACAGTGTCCTTCGCCCACAGTGCATCCGCCACGCTGCCGATCAGCTCGAACTCGATCGATGACAGCAACGGACCGCAGCAGCAGCTGCAGACGCCCCGCGCCGGCTCGTACCTTGGCGAGATCAAGTACCTGTACAAGACGTACCAGGACTGTGCCAGCGGCGATGTCTCCACCTGCCTGAAGATGAAGCTGTTCACCATTCTGGACCGTGTGTCGCGCTCGACCAAGGACTTCAAGCTGAGCGAGGGTGTGCGATTCGTGCGCGATCAGGAATCGGCCGCTGACGCTACGCCGCTGAAGACCGAAGCCCAGCTGGAGGCTGAGCTGCCCCGTTCGCTCGACGAGAAGGAACGCTCGCTCAACTCGATGCTCTTCGACAAGGTTCTTTCCTTCTTCCAGTCCCACACGCTGCAGGTGAGTAGTTGGCTGAGTCTAGATGTTCTCGAGTACAGCATTCCAGAAGGAGATTGCTAATATTCGACATGCTTTTGCTCCCATTCGCCATCAGGTCAAGTTCCCATCCAGCGAAGAAATCAAGCGCTCCATGGATGAGGTCCGCGGAGGAGGTGGTGGCTTCGGAGGTGGTTCCGGAGGCGGTGGCTTCGGAGGTGGCAAGGACAAGGACAAGAAGAACGGACACTGGATCATGATCCCGCTCCTGCTCGGCAGCACGCTCGTCCCGCTCGCTTTCGGTGCTCTTGCCCTGCTCGCCGGTAAGGCTCTCATCGTTTCCAAGCTGGCTCTTGCCCTGGCCTCGATCATCGGCATCAAGAAGCTGATCTCGAGCGGTAGCGGCCATCACGAGTCGGCCCATGAGGTGGTCGTTTCCGGCGGACACGGTGGCGGCTGGGGCCGTATCGGATCCGGACAGGGTCTTGCCTACAACGGCTATGGACACTACGCCCAGTAAGCGCAGTTTCCAACGATCCACCGTTCCCCAAAATCCCCCCAAAATAAGCTGCTTGGTGCAAAGGTTACCCGGGAAGATACGCCGAAATATGTAGCCGATCCTAGCCATCGATCTGCATCTCCAAATGCATCTCAGCCAAATCACTCATCTAAAAAAAAAAAACAACCCAGCGGAAGATGTGATCGGTGCAACACGTTAGGATCGCTTCGTACATCTTTGGACGGTCTTGGTCCCGACATCCCAGCGCAGCAAGCAGCGAACTCGCACAATACCGACTGACGAACTGATACCCCGACGGTAGGGCATCGTTCTATCACGCCGTGTCACAGTGGAATTTGCATCCAAAACGTCATCTACAAAAACCGAAGCGAACATTTACACAACCCAAAACATTCTTCCTTAAACCCACCCCCAACACATTATCCCAACTACTCTTCACACATCCTCATCCCCAACAACAAGGTCCACCGGGTCTCGTCCAATTTCCCGCTTCCAGGGAATCCCCGGTAGGCACACCAGCTTTAGCTCTTAGTGGTTCGTGGCGGCTCCCGTTTTTGCCGGAGCACAGCCCACCACACGACAGTTTATTTATTTAACTTAATTTAATTTATTGTACTGCTTCTCAACAGAACTGATAATTTATGTGTTGTAGTTTTTTTTTTTTGTATGATTTATTATTTCGTTTTCGTTATTTTTTTGTACGATACGTCCTATTTTTGTGTAAAAAAATGCAGTCAAATAAAACTTAATTGAAGAAGTATCTGGTTTGGTTTATCTGATTCATCTCTCCCAATGTTCCATGGAAACAGGAAAATGCATCTCAATATCTGGTCGACACACATTCTCATTCCTGTCCGTAGGAAATGCTATACATTTGCAGGATGCTTTTGGAATGACTTTCACTCCAGTTTTGGAGCGACCTTTTCGTCCGTTTGTCCGGTGTCACTCGATCTAATGGTGGTCTAATTTCCATGGATTTTCACGAGAAAAAAAAACGCATCAATTCAAGTTTGTGAACATAAATACGAACAAGTTCCGAAGCGTGCCACAGCTGAGAACGGGTATTCGCGGAAAAATTGAGTACACAGCTGTACGGAAACCCGGTTCCTGGTGCGAAAGTTGTACAAACGAAGTGAAAAACTAAACCTGCTTAAGCGCATGACAGAACTAGCCCATCGGCGTGGAATACAGTTCCCGGAACAGTCGGCCCTTGCCTTATCCAATAACCGAGGACATTGCGAACGCGAGGAGAATGCATTTCACTGCTTTCTCCACTCCAAGATTTCCACTTTCTTTCTCGGACCAGCGAGCCGGCCAGATGGTAGTTTTTCCAACAGCCCAAAGAGGAACTGGATCATCTGTCCCCTCGTCACACGCACCCCTGCCTATAGAATGCGTATTGATAGCCATAAGAAGACGTGTCTGATGTTAAATGCACTCTTAAGAAAAGTGGAGGAATATACATTTAAACGGAACTAACTTTCCAGCTGGCTATTAAAATTGCACGACTCAATGAATGCGGCACGCACACGAATGATTTATGACTGAGCAAAGCATGCAATACATATCGAATCGGAATAAAACCATTCAACAACACTTCATTTTCTATTGCATTTTATCATAATTGGTGCGTGCGTTGTTTATACTTTTTTTTAATAAAACTCTATATTTTAATTTAAAAAATTCAGCTGCAATTCTTTAAAGATATCCGAGGAAAAGTTGTTTAAGTGGAAAATTTAAAAAAACCAATCAGATAAAGATAAATAATATTTTAATTCCGTTTTTGACCTTTTAAAACTCACATTCATTCCATTGTTTCTGAAGATCAACAGCGATCGCCGAAGCTTTCAGTAACAGTAAGCTCTCAGGAAACGCTTCGCCTTCGCCGTCGTAAAAGCCCAGTTGAGTTAAATGATCATTTCATCGATTTCCTTTCACCCTTTCGTTCGTTTTATAGCAGCTTTTTAAATCATACGCAAGCGAAACATTTCATCGAGCTAAAACTAGCGCACATGTTGAGCTTTCATATGTTAGTAGACTTACTTCTTATGTGGAATATGTATTCATCTGAGGAGCATAGTATTTGAACATAATGATGTTATTCGTTTATTCATTTTTGTTTACCAATAATAATGAGCAATATTTAATTATTTTGTTAAAAGCACCCAACTGGCTTTAAAACGCTATGCAAGTCATGGACAAATCATTTTAATTAGCCGTCCTAATCAGCTAATCAACCGCTAATTAGCTAAAACAACCATAATAAATAATCAAGAAAAGAAAATAAATATTTTCGTGTACTGCACAACACACATAACCGGTTTCGCAAATTATGTTGTCACTAATCATGCTCAACGTTAACGTTTATTGCCCTTTGATAGCGTGTATTCATACCGTTCAACACATTTGCTTTCTTCACCCCCCTAGAGCACCCCCTAACGCCATCGCTTATTGTTTTACCACTTCCGACCAATAAAAACAGTCATTATTAAATGCACCAACAAACGACCACATAATCACATCGGTTTAGTTCTGCAAGCGAGTCAAGCGGAACAACCGTACACACCGACCCATTGCTCGTAATACTCACACCGCATTGTGGACTTGGCCTCGCTTCATTAAACAGTTCAGCAAAACCTAAGCACCTGAGGAAGTCATCACCGGGGAGTTAAAGCTCATATTAACGCGCGTACATGATACGCATCAGCAGGCGTGCAAAATCAGCTGGCAAAAAGGTGTAAAATTGATTTGATTTAATGTAACGAATTAACTCGTTTCATACACAGAACCTTACCCTGCGTTGGTGCAATTCGTTCAAAGCAATCCGCTGTAAAAGCAGTGCATATCGCGAACAGCAAAAGAAAAGGCAACAATTAACGCATCTTGTAGCTTATTACGTGAAATTCGATAGCCATAGCATCTGCACGATCGGTAAATGCGTCACACCACTTCCAGCGGCAGCGTTCCTCGCCAGCTAAGTAGAAAGTGATCAGCCCAGCTCATCACACGATCTTCCATCTACATCCGATCATCACGAACCCTCTAGTTAGACGAGCGAAAGTGGTACCGGCAGCGATGTGCCACCGTTGCATCATTAATTTCCATTACTTAGCACGCATCGCGGCCCGCGGTTAGCATTAAAAATATGTTAAATCCATGTCCGGTTCCGTTTTGTACCGTGCCATGTTCACCAACGCTGTACCTGGCAGACATCAAACCGTTTCAAATGCCGACCGTTATCGTATGCAGACGTCACGACTTACACAATCCCACCGACGGTATTAACAGGGCAATGATATTTTCGTTAGCTTGTCAATTTGAGCTGATTACGGTGCAATCCCTAATGCGACAACTAGCTACTAGCATTTGGTGCTTGGGAGGGATTATCTAGGTGCAGTGTAAATCATATTGTATAACCGTTCGACAGAGAAAGTAACCAATTGGTTTCAATGGGCTAATGATGTATGAGTGACGGCTTATGGATCAACGAGCATTCGATTTGTACAAAGGATTACATTGGATTTAGATTTATGAATGAAAACGTAGCAAATTACTTAGATTGATAATGTTTATTAGCTCGCATTTAATTTCTTTTTTCCAAAAATCCTATTTTTTATTGTTGATAAGCTCTCCCTTCAATATAATTAATGTTTCGTATGTATTTTAACTAAAACACCCTAAGTTTTGCTATTTACAATTATGACAGCTAAGCATAAAAATTTGAAATTAATAGAAGGATAATCGTTTTTTTTATTCAATTCTTCTTCTTCTTCGATGGCTCTACAAGCTCGAGGGGTCTTGGCCTGCCATTTCAGGATCAGTTCTACGTACGGAAGAACGGCTCGGTTTCGATTTACTAAAAAATCCTAAAAAATATACACAAACATTGTTAGCAAGATTTTTATACAATAACATATCTACACCTTTTCATATTTTTCGTCCATAATTTCGTTTTTTTTTTTTTCATAACAAAAACCTCTT
>KI423916.1:3679-14310 GCA_000473375.1 Anopheles culicifacies | reverse complement strand
ATAATTCTCGAGTTATTTCCTCCAATTCTATCTTCAATATTCTATCATTTATCAACAATCCAGTTCTTTGTTGATTTAAAGGTCCAACATTTCCCCTTTATTAAAAAAAAGGAAATTCATACGCTATCCCCATGTAATATTTATGCACTTATGAAATGATTATTTTTACCTTTCGAGCCCAATGAAGCCCCGCAAAGAATCACTGCAAAATGTATAACAAGGTAACAGATATAAAAATGGGGTATAACACGTGCCAACAACGTGCACCGATGAAAAATGGAAACACAGCGAAGACGTAAGCCAGTGCCCAGTTTTGAACCGCTCGTGCCGTGGAGTGGAATCCTTCAACAATCGAAATGGTGGAAACGCATGATGCTGATCATCGTCACGCTTTTCGTGACCTACTGGCATGGCGACCAATCAAATTTGGACAATCGGGGGGAGAGGCCGAAGCTCCCGTGGCTGCAATTTTCACGCCGTCATTAGATGATGCTTCCCAATCAATAGAAAATCTTCAAACTCGCCATAACTTTAAACTGCAAGCAAACACACACACACGCGCACAAATATGCGTATGCGTGTTTTGCCGTGCCGTAATCCAATGTAATGGAATAATTTCGATAATTTCACATGCTCTTCGTGTATTGGACGAGGTTGGTTTTTTTCCCTCCTGCCAAACTACCCACGGAAAATGGGTCACCGAAAACGAACTTCATCCACTCGGAATTATCCGGATTTTGGGCTGTGATGGTAAGGCAAACAGGTGACGCAACATATTCAAATCTAAATTGCTTCTACTTTTCGTTTGCTTTTTGCCCGTTTTGCCGGTTAATTTTCGTTCCATTGCCATGCTTTTTAAGGAAAACCATTTTTTAAACATTTTTAAAAACATGTCAGTTCAAACAAGTAAGAGTATCTTATTAATTATGTGTTGTAAATCTTTCGTCGTATAATTTATATATTGACCGGTTTTATATATTGACCGTAGACTATCTTTGAAACTCTGTGAGGATTTATCCGTTCAAACATTATCTAAAAATTTAAAAAATCAACAAAGTTTCACCGATAATGCAAAAAGAATACCAATCCAGTTTTATGGTTTTTGAAAATACAATCTTCTCCTAGAGGGAGTGTAACTTTTGGTTAAGTAGAAAGATCGTTTCAAATTTTCAGCTTAAAATAAATTGACCGGCTTTTAAAGGACCACCACCACTGAAAACTCTTTTTCTCTAAGTCCTTCCTTTGTACTTGCAAAGTAAATTTTACACATTTTTTCTGCAATGCTTGCGGTAGGTCAAGCACAAACAGTAACGCACACACATACAATCACTTACCTTTGATTGAAGGGACGAACCCGTACAGCAACCTTCAACGATGCCATGGTTGATTACTAAGATCTGGTACAACACTGCTCTGCAACCTTAATAGCCAAACGCGGGAGCCGTAGTTTCCTTTGGCACCGGTAGGTTGGCCTTGCATGCGTGTTTGACAAAACAAAACCAAAAACAATAGCACACAACTTCCAACTGTTACGGACACTTATACACTATATACCCTCGTTTGGTATCCACCAACGCGGTACACGCACAAATTTCATTCAATGTTGTCCCGCGCTGCATCGAGTGTGCAATGACATTCTTCTGTCAGTTGACGGTTCTCACTTGCCCGTATCCAGCAGCCCAGCGGTGCAAAACAAAGCAAATCTGAGTGCATGCATCACATGATGCAGCGGCTAGCAAGGAACTTCCGCACTAAAACGGACACTGTTTTCCACGGCCACATTCCACAAAGGCGGCGGGACGGGTTGTGGAGCATTCAGTTTTTCACTTTTCACTACACGACGTCGTCATTTACAGGAATAAAACACACGTACATTTACGAACACACGTACACATGCACAAACAGGCAAAGATACACTCGCACACACGGAATTAGGCTATAAACAGAATTGCGCTGCTGAAGAAAAATAGAACAACACGCTAGAAGGAGATACCCAATCGTAAATGAGAAACAGGCACTATAATGCGAAACACAACAATTAACACTTGGGTTGCCATTGGGATGTATTTATGGTATTTTTTCTATCGTACACACCCACATACGCACCAGAGGAAAGATTCTTAGTGAGCAATGAATCACTCCAAGAAAGAAAAAAAAAACATCATCACACTATTCATATCCACTTTTTTCGAGTGATTTCCCAACTTCTCCTCAGAGGGGTTGGGGAGCTCCCTTACCACGGTAAACAACAAAGTAAACGGGAAAACGTAGTGTTGTGCTCTCCTGTAAGTGCGTTCTCATCGTCTGCTATGTATTTTGTTTGTACGTCGGATGATGGTACTGCTGCTGCTGATGATGATGATGATAAAATAGGCGTAATAGAAGGTAGACTCCAATGGTTCGTTCTCTTACTGTGCTCACTACACTACATGAACTTTTTTTGCGTATCCATTTCCCTGTGTTCGCATTTTCCTTGTGGTCAATGGCAAGAGAAACAACACAACAAAAAATCGTATATCCTATTGGAACTAGTTACGATTCCACTATTTAGGCCGCTCTTGACCGGAAAGGAGGACATGAAGTGGTTATGAGCTTACTACGGGTTTTTTTTCTCAAACTTTTAACGCACACAAATGCACAAACACACACACTGCACGAAGCCCCCTCAGAGCGCCCGTGCAGCACAGCTGTTGTTGTTTTGCGTGATGGATTGCATTGTGAATGCCGTCACCTGGTCAAACTTTGCACTGCATTGCATCTCGCTGCAGTCATTCATGTTGGGGTCCGTTTGCTTTCGCTCGCACGCTTTTCCAGTTGTGGCAAAGATATTTTCGTTTTTCTTTCCCCTCGATGTATGTTTAGCGTTAGTATAGGTGCATAAGCACGCACAGAAAGAACGGACACAGTAAACATACACCAGCACATGCGTTTCAGGGGGGCACGTACGAGAAGGGAACACTTTCTGACTGAAGGCCAAATGGGGGCTTACAGTCGCTCGCGAAGAGTGATAAACATTCGCTAATTTTGTCGTATTTCACTGTGTGGAACTGTAGAATCTTTATAGCAACTGCGTAATGCAATGCTATCGGTTTAGTGCACTGTTTACCAACCCTCACACTAGGGAAATCATTGATATTTAACGTATGCACACTGTATGCTTTTTTGTTTCACTGCAACTGACATCATCATTCGAGAGTCATACGCACAAACGGTATTTGCGCACAACACCAACACAATGCCGTACGATGTGAGTAATTCTGTAGAATGTACTGATTCAATTACCAAATTCCTAGAAAAAACGGTAAAGCAATGCAAAAGAATTATGTATTTTCGTTCGTCGTAGCACCACCAACCATTGCGACAGAAAAACAACAATGAACTGAACCTAAACAGCAGGGTTCGATGAAGAACAGACCTCGCAGAAAATACAAATTTGACAGCTGGAATGACGTACCAGAATTGACAATAGGTTACCCACATCAAGGAATATCATGATGATGATGATGATGATTACGGTTCGAATGGCTCTGCTGCACAAAAATCTAAAGTAATTCTATCGTTTAACTTGAAACACGTAGTTTTGCATGAATAAATTGATGGCAATTATATTTTAAAAGCGAAACATTGTGACTAATGCATTAAGATTTAAAAAATATGTGTTTTAAAAACTTAAATTAATGACTAGTTAGGTTTTTTGAGCATTAAGCAACAACTGCTAGCAAAATTAATACATAACTTGACAAAGACTGTTTTGCTAGCGATTTGCTGCAGGATTTTTCCAAATATTATGCATTGTGAATAAACTGCCATTTTTAAACAAATTCAGCTGCGCCCTCTAACAGGAAAACGGAAGAAGCACATTGGGTAGGTGTAAATTTATGTTTTCCATATCCATGCACCAATTACAGCATAAAGCTCAACAAAATCTTGTAGAAGCGGCTAAAAATATTATTGTACGACCATGCAACACATTTTCCAAACACAAATCAGATGCACAACCGAGTACAAGCGGTACAATAGACCAGTTTTAAACTGCAGCATACGACCCTATCGACCAGCATCCATTTCTTCGAGTGGCGAACCATCGGATAAAAACCGAAAGCATAAAGGCCGAGCATAAACTTCGAGAGGCTCGGGTTTGTTTTGCACACCGAAGAAGAGAACACACACAACTCGCGAGTCGTCAACAACGGTAGCGAAAGTCGCAGAAAGCACTCGGTGCCGTGTAAAACCCGTGTTTAGGGCTGAGGTGCAGAAAAAAGCGAGCGAGAGGGAAGGGTTAGTTGCTTGGCTGTTACCAATTCAGTGCAGTGAAATTTTCACAACATTCCACCAGGAGAAGAATTCGCAAAAGTGCATCCACGGTACAGACAGGGGGAAAGTGAGCAGATGAAAGAAAATCGCACTACTCACATCGGTGCTGGACGGTGCGTGGAGTGGTGCTGATACGGTGTGTACCTTCGTGCGCATTGTTACGAATGAAGAAGGGAAAAAGCGCACACGCACACACATACACAAAGCCCTCTAGGTTCTTTCGCTGCACACAGAGCAGTGAGAGGGATTGATTTTTCTTTACCCTTGTGCGGTGCTAAACTTCATCTTAGCCCTTCCCTGCTTTTGGGCCGCCTGTCTGGCCAATCCTCCATCGATCCAAAACTCAACATCTACGGCTGTTACGTGTGTAGGGCTGAAAATAAGATTGGATTTTTCAAGGGTGGCCGGAGACACAAATTTCCCTCGAGCAGTCGAGCTGCCAGCTAGCTATAGAGCAGCTAAACGGGAAGGCTTTGCAAATGTTCTGCGCTTACCCTCTGGCTGGAATCACCGCTAAAACCCCTTCCGCCCTTTTCTTTGATCGATTCGCGTGCTACGGGAGGGTTGTGAAGGTGAAAAAATGATGTACATCCACTTTTCTTCGCTCTGCGCGAAGAAACTTTTCGTTAATCAACGCTTTGTTAACATGGTTGTGAAGAAATTACTCTATTTTTCTTTCATTTAGAAAACTATAATCAAAAGTAAAAGAAAATGCAAGTTTTGTGCTTTCAACTGGATCACAATCAATGAAAAAGGCAATATCGATGATTTGCTATCGTTGTTGCTCATCATCGCCATGCATCGTTGAAACGTGAATGACGCTTACATTGGTCGTTAGCACGAGCCACAGGCAGGTGATTGTTTTGAATTTCAATTTAAAGCGATTCCCAAAATTGCCTACATTTAGGCGCAACTCAAACCCGTTTAATGATTTTGTTAAAATTTGTCCCTTACGATCGATTCCTTCATATTTGTTTTTCTTCTAACCACACCATGTATTACATGTAACCGTAATATTACAGTGCAGTCAGTGCGTGCTAGCAAGTGCAAAAAGTGTTCGAACGACGTCCTCCGTAGTGTTCTGCACAGGCCTATACAGTGAAGAAAATCAAATGCAAATGTATAGCATTTTACAGCGCAATTTAAAGTGAGCGCAAGCGTGTGAAAGCATTTAAGGAAAACAAAAATTTTGTGCATTATTATCACGTACAGTGCATTTACATCCCAGCACTGCAGAGTGTAGCGTTTTCGTGTGTTGGTGCATGTCCGTCGTGAATGTAACTTTTGCGGTGAAGCTTCAAACACGCCGTCTTCTCTTGCGTTCTCCTGCTGTGCCGCAAGAACCGTACCGCAAAGACCATTTGCTGCCGTAGCTTCTGCGCCAACAAAACCAAAACCACCAGCAGTGGGTTAAAGGCACAGCAGCAACGGCCCCACAGTAAAGCTGGACCAGAACGCAACGGCCGCGACGATGAAGACTCGCCTGACGACGCTAACATGGCGTGGATCGGCATCGGTCGATCCACGATTTTCCGCCGCAATGCTGCCGTGGTCCATCGCCGACATTAGAAACCACGAAAGTTATGTAACGGTAAGTGTATCGCAATTACTATTAAAACTTTACCGTCAGAACGATGTCACGGCATCATGTGTCCAAAACGCTCGACCAACACTGTCACAACTAACTTGAAAGTAGGAACTGAATTCAGGTGACCTTCCCAGCGGACAGTACGGCATGGGATTGTGATTCAAAAAACAACAACAAAAACCAGCAAAGCCAAAACTCAAAACATGTAGTCCCACTGGGAAGAACATAAAACTACCTGCACACAAAAATCGGCACACTGCCTTGGGCATGGCTTTGAGCAGTCAAACGCTCCAACCGTCCAAAGCTCAGCCAACCGTCAAATCTGAACATCCTTGCCCGTCATTGTCCATTTTCGCCCATGGCGTTGCTTTACAGAATCGCTCCCCTGCGTGCATAGCATCGGGCCCAGCCCTGTCCCGCCTGTCCATCTCTGCATCCTTTCCAAACTTGACGCAAGAGCGTCAACCGTCCTTTTGCTCCCATTGCCCTTTCGCATTTGAGCGTGGAAAATATCGATTTTCCATCGGAAATGCGTTCGCAACATGGTACGCATTTCGCGATTGAATTGTTTGACGGTTTTGCTACCCAGTGCGCTCTCACATGCTATCCCAGCTGTGTTTGTGTGCCGAAATGTGTGCGTTGTTTGTGTGTGTTTTGTTGTGAGGGTTAAGTATGTTTTGCTGGATGCGGTGTACTAGAAACGGCCACCGAAGATGGCGGAGTCAACCAAAAACCCATTCATCCGCCTAACGAGATTACGTTCTCATCAATTATTAACAAGTCAAACATGGTCCGCTAAATCCACATCCGAGTAACGTAACGTTTGAGTAGGTGGAACATTTTCATTCGAACCCTATTGGTGGGATGATGGGTGGGTTGGATGGTTGGGTTATTGTTATTTTTTTCTTTATGAGGCTGGCAGGAGGACGTCTTGTGGTAAATGCGAGTTAACGATTACTTTGTATTTTCTCGTACGACATTTATCTGTAATGTGGGAGCAGTTTGGAATTTTGTATTTACTGGCGTTGAATTTTATGGAGAGTTGGTTGATTTGTGCAAACGAGAAGACTACTTACCACAAATTCTATTCAAGCGAAAAAAAGGGTAGAGAATGGTAATGGTGATCTTTCTTATTTGGGCTAATGACTTACCTGGTAGTGTCTTCCACAGGGAATTTGGTTTGCATTTTGTACAAGGGTTTCAGCGAAATTAAAACTCGTGATCTGTGACTTGTTCGACGAACGAGCGAAACTGGAAAACTGGCAAAATTTTGAGAATATAAAACGTCGAGGAATTATAAAGGAAAAAGTATAATCTTATACAAAAATCATGCGACATGAAGAAATATGCAGTCTTATTTATATTCAACGTCAAAGATGAAAGCACGCTTTCCGTTCCTTAGCTGTATCGAGGGCCTTTTTCCAGTCCCACAAGTGTGACACAGAAATTATAGAAGAACAATTATAAATTCAGTAAATAAAATTTGCATTCATTAAAATCACGACATGAACTGATTTACTAATCAAGCAGTTGGTGTTGGTGTTGCTGTTGAATTTAGGTTCACAGAGTGGTTTGATTTTCCTCAATATGTCACTGGGTTTAAATCTAAAGCACCGCATTATAACGTAAACTACCACAACTTGCTCTTAAGATGTCAATTCAAATGGAATGCAAACTCTTGCATCGCTCAGTAAGGGAAAGCTCGCGATATCCGTGTAAGGGTTTGTTACAGATAGGCAGAAAAATATGATACAATTACGATGGTAATGTAGTTAACCTTCTGTACATCCCAAAGACTGTGAAGGAGGACCACGGCGGGATACCGGCGACTTTTCGTGCCTAACGAAGTGTCGGCTAATTTTATTAAACTCCAAACATGATCTTCATCGTGCCTACCGATTGGCACAGCGAAAGAGATCGTTAGTGGGACATACAAAACGGACACACCACACTACTGATGCACATTCTAACGTGGCATATCTTTGTACACCGTTGAATCGCTCGGGCAAGAGCACATATACACTCAAAATTGCATCTTCCTACGGAAAGCTTTTCAATGTAAAGTTTGCTCCATAAAATGAGGAGCTAAGGTGTGGTGTGAGGACACTCCACCTCGTCACATCGCGACCGAAATTTAATTACCGAGAGGAAAGGACTTTCCATTTTCACCAAATGCCATTAAAATTGTAATAAAGTGAAATGGAAGTGGTTTTGCTGGGAAGGACAATAAAATGCCTAACGTTTATCGGAAGATCCAGTAGTGTCATGCAAAACTGAAAACAAAAAGCGGAAGGACTTTGTGATATATCACTGCAGAACTGGTACGGAAGTTTAATAAGATATGATTTAAAAGCCCAAAAATTGAAATGCAAAAAGCTTCAGTAAGCTTTAGTTAAGTAGAAATTTGCCGACAAAAAGTAGTTCTATTCCAACGTATTTCACTTGGATTTCAAGCTGTTCCCATCCCTGACGATACCAAGCACTATTTCTTCACAATAGGTATTCGGTGCATTATAAGACCTTCTGGTGGGGAAAAAGAAATGCAAGCTATGGCTTCTTTTCCATCCAGATGGAAAACTTTACAAGCCGTAGTGGCTCTTCTGCTACAGCAAAATAAAAAAAAAGAAACCCTTTTCTATAGCCCCCATTCTTGTGTTCCTCCCTCTGTGTTGCACAGCGTTCCGTTTGCCTTTGAAGTGAGCGGGATTTATTGTCCTCCTGGGAGTCGCTTTTCAGAATAGGCCGCACCGAAAGCAATCCAAAAGCTGTCCTTCTAGAGTGGTGCAAATGGCGATGAGTTTCGCTTTCGTGTGATGGGATTTTGTACTGATGGGCCCCCCCACAGCCCAAGGGCTGGAGAGGATCCTGAGAGCACGAGCAGTTCGTTCACATCATTCCCTTATTGACACCGTCGGGTATCTGTCGGGCGGAGAACACATCCCCATGTTCCAATTAGTGCCGATGGTGGGTTTTGGTGCGTTGGTGTTGTTAAATTGGACCGATGTCCGGATGTCGTTTCTTCAAGCATTATTTCGCACACTTCCGAGTAGCTGTTAGCTGGTTGGCTTGGGACAAAGCTTTCCCCGTTATGTATCGAAAAGAATGCGACCAGAAAAGAAAGCGAAAGGAAAAAGCTTCCGGATTGGCGTAAGTACCAAACGCAAACTGCTTTCTACACACATGAATGTCACGCGTTATCGACCGGTTAGTATGGTAACTGGTCGCATTACTGTTGGGCCACATTAAGTGATATCTCGTTTTTGAAAAGTTCCAAACACAACTTACCGTACAACATGAGGTTTTTTTGGAAGGAAACGTGTTTGAACACACAAAAAATAACGAAACATGGATTCAACTTACTCCTAACCTTTGGCAGCTTAACTGCACCAGGCACACTTTATTGTACCTCGTATCCATAAAGTTTTGCACCGGTTTAGCTTCGGCAAACTGCCGTACCCTGCCAATCTCTTACCGAGCGGATATGCCTCGCATTGTATGAAGCCCGGCGACAAGAGCTCCAGGTTCTTACAGACACTCTAAATTAAACTTTTCATCGTGGGGCCGGGTATTGTGCCGCGTGCTATTGAGAGATCCAACCAGCATCTTTTCCGATGGCTCGTTATAAGCAGTAAAGCTCATCTTAGGCGCTGAAATATGGTTGCAGGATGGGTACAGGATTTGATGGAGTTTATTGTACAGATGTTACTGATGTCGTTGACATGTGTTTTGCAAATTAAAACATGAGGTTTATTACATTCTTGCACGATGTATCTTTTGTACTGTAGTTGAGAGATACTGATGATGTTAAAGTTGACTTTCAACATGAAAATGAAAGATCTCTAGTCTAAGTTTCCAATAAATCATCGAATAAAGTACTCTATTAAATGGAACTCCAACAACAGTGTTACGTGATAGTGAGGAAGCTCAGTAGTTATTACTTCCAAAGTGGTGTAGAGATCAACAATCTGTGGTAATGAAACTACCGGAACTAGATATCCTTCAGCTCACATCTTACTGCATATTTCCGCTAACACTAGTCTAGAACTGACGATCAAACGAATCGTTCTTACACTCCCCGGACACAGTTGTTCATTTCCGGTGCTGCAGACTGAGATTGTCCCTTGGGGGTTTTATCATGATTTATCGTTTCTGACTGTACCACAGCACTACCGCGTGCTACCAGCGGTGCTTTGATTTCATCTGCTTCTTTTACTAACCAATGTCTTCCCCTTCTTGTTGTCGATTTTCCCATTTTCCAGCTATCGGTCGGTGTGGAGGATGGCGTTCTGGCAGCATACAACACGGACTTTGAGCTACAGTTCGAGCACAAGCTAAAATACATTCTCGGTTATTGCAGGTACGGTGTAGGTGCTCCCTAGAGCCATGGTGCTTATGGTGTCGAGCGCAATGGATGGAATGTTGGCATTCGTTTGAACTAACCCATATATTCTTTTCTCTCTCTCCCTCTTTTTCGTGTTCTACCCACGACAGAGTGATCGTGAAGCAGGAGAAGGGCAAAAAGAATGCTGACTTTCTTATACCGAAAGCAGCCACCACACGACCACAACCGATTACGATCGGTAATGACAGTGTGGCGGAAATCTTCGGGCCCGAGTTTGGGCTGGTGTATCTGCTCAAAAATCCTCACGATCCACTGCTACACATACACTTTTATGAGTGTGAAAAGTATGAACAGGTAAGTTTCTTAGTCTATTTAACCTTTTTTTTT
>AXCM01005104.1:0-18560 GCA_000473375.1 Anopheles culicifacies | reverse complement strand
ATTGACGTCCACTATTATTATCTATGCAATCTGCTTACTATTTGGTGCGGTTCGGTGGCCGTGGAGACTGAGGCGGCAGTCTTCGAACGGACAGGACCGACGTTCGAATCCCATTCGGGCTGTTCCCCCGTACGCAGGACTGACTATCCTGTTGCGGGAACTATCCTGTTTACGGAAGCCAGAAATGGCAGGCCAAGACCTCTCGAGGTTGTAGAGCCAGAGAAGAAGAAGAATCTGCTTACTATATGCTATTTCCTATATTAAAGCAAATACTTGTTTTTGTGTTTTATTCCATCTTCTTGTTCCTGTTTGTTATGGCTGAACAACCCGTTTGGTCATGCCGGTCATTTAATGGCTTACTGGACGTATTGGCAACACGTAGTTGGATGATCAGGACTCATAATGGGGTAACAGTTCGGATGGGATTCGATTCCCAGTCCTATTATGTGAAAAGAGGGCCCCACTATTGCTGTGGCCAGCGGTCCTCCGAACTCCATCTTCTCTTCTCGTGATAAATATATATCGTAAGGTTCAATGGAAAAACCAGTCGGTTCGGATGAGTTCAATTTAAAATGTTGAAAAGAAAATATATTATTATTTTTTATAATCCTCACTGCTTTGAATGAGCTTTGTACATCGTAATTCGTGGTTCTTCTTCTTCTTCTCTGGCTCTACAACCTCGAGAGGTCTTGGTCTGCCATTTCTGGCTTCCGTGACTTGAATGTACCCGGAACAGGATAGTCAGTCCTGCGTACGGGGGAACGGCCCGAATGGGATTCGAACGTCGGTCCTGCCCGTTGGAAGACCGGCGCCTCGGTGTCCTCGGCCACCGAACCGCTCCGTGGTTATTCGTGGTTACCAATCCAAAAACCTTGCCTTTTCCGTAAACGTCCAACTAAATAAACGAAAGCAACGGACCAAAATGCCAAGTCCTAAGGTTTAATTTTCTAAAAAAAAAATTAAATTTTGCACAGAACACACAGACAGACAACCATTTTTACAGATGGTCACTGAATGCATTACAAATATGCAACATTTTTCGAAGCAAAAAAAACTTTAACAAATTACATAATAAATCTAGATTCATATCTAGATATTGATATGATGGTGATATAAACTTTGTACAGTTTTATTTTAGAAAAAATGGTTTGTTCTTATGCACAACACTAAAACATGCTTTATTTAAACGTTCATGTTTTCATCGAAGGCTAGTTTTGTGTGTGAGTTTGAGTTACATACTTAAGAACTGGCTTAAGTCATAGTGATCTTCTATTTTATAAACTATTTAAAAAAAATGTGGCGGCATGGTGACGGACGTGATAGTGGCCCAAATTTTCATCTTTATATCATACTCGAATCGTATAGCATAAGTTATTAAAATTTCTAACACCACTCTTATTTCGAATTGAATTGAATTTGTGTAGCGAGTTTAATAAAAACGTTATTGTATTTGTAAGATATTTTTATGTCATAAGCAATATGTTTTATAACTAAATTTACTTATTTAATTTTGCAAACATATTTGTAGCTGTATTGTTCTACAATAGATAACCAAGCGTTTTGAAAAATGTACAAAATCACTAGAATCTACAATTCTACAAATATATATGTGTATAAATAATAAGCTTAATTCAAATTGACTTATTGGCTTGAAAGAATATATTTTTTCAGAGTATGTTTGCTATAAAAACCTTAATTATATATGATTTGTTAATCTAGAACATGTGTAAGGTAAACAAGAAAGTCGACCACAGTGGATTTGCAGAGAGAATTGTTAACAAAATGTTGAATTTGTCCCCATGACCCAGCAATATCGTTCAAATGTATTTAAGCATTTGAGGCAAAATTGAGGCAAGGTAAACATGAATCTTTTTCGATTCAAAGAAGAACAGTGCCACAAACGTCTCGCGAGCCGTAACTATGGCCGACCACCCGGTTAATCCTTTCCATTGACTCATACATATCGTCATATCATACGAGGGCTCAATACAGTCATGCTTAGCGCGCACTGGTGGACGTGTGATAAAATGGTCATTTTATCCAACACCCTGGGTCTGTGAAAGATGCGTGCCTCGAAGCTGTCTTAAATATGGTTTAATTAATATAAATTGAATCAATTGCCCTTGTCAAGCATCTCAGAGTTACCAAAGTTGCAAAATGAAGCAAAAAGTAGTGAAAAAGTCATTTGCCAAATTGGCCATTACACGTACTAATGTGAAGAATCAGACATGACATTGCTTTCGTTTATGTTGTTCGCAAATGGTTTAATTTGTTGTTAATTTTTTTGTTTGGAACACAAAACACATATCAGAACATCCTTGTGAATTTTGTTTTCTTTGAAAACAGCCTGCACTTATTGTTTACATTTAGAAATTTAAACATTATTCTTTAGCATGTAATTCACATTGCTTGGGAAATATTTACTTATCCAAACTGTGAAAGGATATATTATTCCGACACGTAAAAAGTACGTGTCGATCAAATAAAGAAGATAAGTAAGAGAATTAAGCTTATACCAAAGACCGTTTTGACAAGTTATTGCTATGAAATCTTTTTTTAACATAATTTTTAATTATTTACTAATCAATATTATAATAGCAAACATAGTTTTCAATACCTCGAAACATGAATATTGTGATTATGTCTTAACACTTTTATGCCGAGTTTTAGATAACCTTCTCATGCAGACATTGCTTGGAATTTGATATCGTTCGTCGCATGATAAAATGTATTGAATATTGTGATGCATTTGTGTTTTAGAATCATCTTTTTACACTGCACAATCCTTAGCACAGCAAAGATTGTAATCCCGTTTCCGGTTTCGACAGTTAGCATGCTGAAATTCTAGAAACAGTTGCGTGTCAAATCTGAAACATCAGCAAATCGGTCGCATGGCTTTATCTATCTATCGGCAACCTTCACGACCTGTGCTCGCCCAAGACCAAAATTCTCATGTTGCCGAGCTGTAGATGGCCAAGAATTTGGTATCAGTTACACCTTTTCCGCTGATTGCTATACAGAAGGGACCTTTCTTTTCAATCCCTAGAGATTCTTTTTTTCCCTGCGAGCTAACATCAATAAGTTTCGTTATAAGAAAGCGTAGCTCTCGAAATTTCAACGATATGGTCTAACAAAAAAAAATCACGTACAAATCGACCTCAGCAATGTTGCATGCTTTTTTTCAGAATGATGGCTATCCTTTTTGCCTATACCTTTCATTCTTTTTAGCAACGAATGTCATTCAAAGGCGACATCGAAAAACACCATGTTGTTCTCTTTAAAGTTCTTTATAGAGCTTATTGAATCCAATCTCACACACTGTTGTAGTCTGGCGTCTAGTAAGCATGGGTACGGTTTGATATAGCAGGTCGGAAGAGCATGCACGGTAGCACCACAGATTACCGTTTTTCGGACGAGTAAAGCACACAAAGTTATAAAATGGCAAAGTGACAAAATTGATAGCGTGGCAAATCAGTGAGAAAAAGGTTGTGATTTCTCCATCTAGAAGCTATTCTTTTCGATTGGCAAAGACGTTCGAGGAACGGTCCAAAATCCACCGAATAAAATTATGATTAATGCTTTTCCGAAAACGATTATCTTTCAAGTGCTTTGATCTGACGACAAGTAGAAGTACACTTTCGAAAGTAAAGTTTCTTAATTGCTTCTATTAAAGTGATAGAAAGACTTCCAACAGGAGAATGTTGTTTTCTCGTCACTGTGACGCGGTTCTTCTGAATGATGAGGTTTGCGATTAATGCTTTTATTATCATTTTCAGACTTGACAACGGTCGCAATCGTCGTCACAAAGAAATAGTAGAAAGGGCGAGGAAATTAATGTGAGCAACAATTAATTACAGCTTTACTCGTTCGTATTGGTTACTGTTTTCTTTTCGATAAATATTTACCATTTCATCATACTATTTTTACCGGCAAACCAAACATAACTGTAGACTACTCGGTATGCCCAGCGCCACGGGTGGGCGAGGACATGTATAAGGACACCGATGGGGCATCTTTGATTGCTCCATTATAGACTTGCAGGGTGCCATATTCAGTGGATATTCTGCGACAATAATAAATAATAATGGTCTGAATAAAACATGAAAATATAATGTTCGAGAATATTTATTCTGCCAAAAACCATTAAGGGTTGGATTCAATATTTTTGCCATATAATGATAACATTTTAACATGTAACACACCAACAGTTAGTGTAAACTTGTGTATACGTAGAAAACTGAAATAGCTGTATTGTGCAAAACTTTTCATTAGTATATGATTTGCGTCAGTTCTTACCTTTAACTACAGACAGCATGGCAGCAATGAAAACGATCGCTGCAGTCATTGTGCTGTGTTTCCTTCCGGTTTTTTTAACGGTATCCATATAAATCCAAATGTCAGACCGGCTTTGGTCGGGAATGTTGTGACGCCTTTTTGAGGGAAGCCTTATTTAAATCACACGTTTGTGCTTGCACGTCACAACTTAATTATGTTTTTTTACTAAACTTGTTTGATGATATCTTATTGCTTTGAAATGTGACAACCATCTACATCATCCTGTAAAATATAATTTTAATTTTTCACACTTCTTTATATTAAACTATGATCTCAAATTTTAAATACAATTACAAAACTGTGCACATTAGCATACTTTGAAGCCTCACTACACTACCGAGATGTAAACAAGTTATCCGCATACTACTTTGGAAATGATATAGAATAACATATTTTATATTTGATTTGATTGTCAACATTTTTTCACAATGAACACGTTGTAAACGGTTATCGGGTAATACGACCATAAAATCACACCAACCAACTGCACAATCATTGATATTTTCTTTTAAAAATTGTATTACTTCTTGAGAAACGCTGGCTACACGTTAACACATTTCATTTGAACATCACAACGCACTGGAAATCCATTCTGCCAACTTATGTCTGTTAATCCTTGTGGTTAGAAGCGGTGGACATGATGTGAAGTGAACGATTTGAATTTATATGCTGTTCACAAATATTATTCGTTAACAATGTATCTTTAATCGTGACGTTCAATGTGAAAAAAAATCATATATTATTATTCCTCTTTTATTTGAGGAACAATGATCACATTTTTATAAAATTTTGAATCAATAGAAAAAGCCACTGATTCACACGAAACATTTGAAATATCCGATAAATATACGATCACTTAATGCAAAGAAAAAACTCGTTTCACATTTACGCTTTCGTACACTTTTATTTCCTGTTCATCGTGTTTTCTCGATTCATAACAGATTTGTCCGAGCTACGACACAACACGACTGAGCAACCGGCAGCCGGCAATGTTCTCGTACAACTGGAAAAGCGGAGTGTGTTTGTGGACCGTCGTCCTGTGAAAATTACAGGGGTGCTCCTCCGGTAATACTTCGGATGAATCACTTAACAATCCGTGTGTTCCATATATTTCATATTCGACCGTTGCATGTTGGTTAATTGTCATGAAGGCAAACTGTAACTCACATATGATTCACTTTCTCTGCTTAATAGGTGCATTTTGATGACGATTAAATGATAAGCTGGCATGAAACTAAAACGTTGTATTGCTTACTCGCCTTGAAGAATGCCAAGAGGGTTATTTAAAAAAATGCATCAAAAACAGTTTTTTTCTAAATTTTTAAACATTTTAAATAATGATTAACGTAATAATTCCAGTTTGGTCGCATACCCTCTTTTAAATTTACATTTTTAAGTTATTAAAAAAAATAAAAAGAAGCATTTTGAAGACATGTTCACTTCAAATATTGCACAACCGGCTAAACAGACAGGCCCGAGGATCAACATTCTACTGTAGTTAGAGCCTCAATAAGCGCTAATTGTCAGACAAATGTACATATGTCAGCTACAGAATGCTAAATCTGAAGATCGCCAAAAAGAGAATGAAAACATATCAACTACTTTTTATTACTTTAATATCGCGAATTTCAACGACATCGCAACATAGTTTTGTTTTATCATTCATTTCGAAAATTAATATCAATTCGCATCGAATTGGTTCACTCTAAAGTACAACTAGAAATTCAGTTTTTTTTGAATACCTCTATCGAACGCGTTATTTGTCGTAATAAGGATTGATGTTTAAATCTGATGTAAAACCCCTGCAACGCAATCAGACGTTGCCGAAGTTCTCCGAGCAATGAACGGTTCATTCGTACTGCTTCCGAAGTTTAAGCGGACATGAATGAACAAGCAACATTCAAGTGGAATACATGACAACATTTTTTTTTAAAGTGTGACTACATTTCTTTCTATTGAGATATAAACAACGTTATGCATTATATATTTCACAATAGTAAGGTATATTTTTCGTAGAATAAAATATAGCTATTAAATTAAAGTTATTGGTAAGTTTGTATTGATTTAAATTGTAAATTTAAATTAGAATTTTTGTAAATTTTTGAACAGTTACCATTATGTTTACCGTTCCCAAAATCATAGACTGACATTAATTTGCTTTTTACAATCAGTCTGCATCCTTCTATTCGTGTCTAATTTTCAAATAAAATGGAAAAAAGCCAAATCTATATTTTTGTATGTTTTACATTGCTTACTCAAACTTTAATGAAACGAAAGATTGTATGACGAGTTACAATTTTTTTTCGTGAAAAAATTGATACTGTGTGCGTGATATAATGTGATTAATCAACCAAGAGAAATGTGTCCCATATCGAATTTGCTATTGATATCAACGCTTAAATATGAAAAGATAAAACACAACATAGAATGTGTCTATTGCCAACGGACAGAAATGTAGGTAAATTCGTGACTGGTGTACGGACACGAAACATGATTTTGATAGCTTTATTGTTTTGTTTCCTTTTTACTTTGTTTTCCATTTTATCTATGTTTTTCTATTTAGTCATAAAATGCTATGATATCCGTTGAAATGGTCGTGCTTCAAAATAAAAATTGTTAAAAAGTACTAGAGTTTCCTGTGCAGCAAAAATTCGTAATTCAGTTTCAAAGATTTACAGCAATAACAAAAAATTAAAAAAAAACGCGCAACGGCAATTGGAGAACACGCTGTTCTAGGGTGATCTACCATCTATAACATACTATTGCGTTATCTTGTTCCACTCAATACCAAACGGTAACGTGTGCATATGATAGCGACGTTCGTATGATAACAAAACACCCCCTTTCGGAATGCTGCTGGTTCAATCTGGCACATGTAGAGAAGCAATTTTCCGAAACGTTTCGCACAATGACCGTTGACGTTGTTCCAAAATCTAATCATCAGCTCAACCGATCTACGTGCGACCGCCAACAGGATAAACAAATCCAGCCAACGGGCGTTTGTTTTGTTTTGCTTTTTTCCCATCTTTTACCATCCATGTGAACGCGGGTTTCTAGGAACCGGTGCCGCCGGCCTTACCCGGCCCTACCGTTCCGCTAGGTGTTATCCTTACCGCGGGCAATAGTTGCAACTCACTGCCAACCTTCAATGAACAGCGACACGTGACGTTACGGCAAAGGGACAAACAAATAGTAACCCAGCACGTTTGCCAAAGCATTGATTAGCATATGGTAAGCGTAAAGTGGCGGTGGTTTGGGCCGACGGTACGACGGTGTACGTTGCCAAGGGTACGACTGTGGGTTCGAAACATAACCTCCGTTCGACCATACAGGACGTGGTTACATTAAAAGACATATAAATACTGCGTTGATAAGCAACCCGCAGACGGTGGCTGGTGAATAATGAGGAAACATTAAACGAATCGAGATATTTCCTTTCCTGGTAATTCGATTTCTTTTAAGAAGGTGATTATTAATGCGTTTAAGCGGGAAAGTTGTGGACGTGCTGGTGCAGAGAATTTCTGCTTGTTTCTGCTAGTCTGCAATACCGGCCAGTTAGTAGATATACACACACAGTTTCCGGAAGGATAATAAATGCTTAATTACTAGCGCACTCGAAGGTCGGAAAAGACCCATTGCTAGGGCTAGGGCGAATGACGTGACGAGTCCTTTTTAATGTTTCGAAAAAGGGTAGCAAGGTTCTTTATGAAAAGTGAACACGCAAGAAAATGGGAACCCCAGTTAGGTTATATGCGGTGAAAGCTTCTCAGCTTCAGTTCAGAGCAAAAAAAACTCTTTTTATTTATTTATGTTCTGCGGGTATAAACCGTTACTCAAACAAAAGATTTTTAATGTCTCCGTCTCCCTAGGCAAATGTAGAATGTCAAAACAGCCAACACATCGATTTATGTGAAATAAAATACAGTAATCCGCAATGTACAGTTTTGTGCTAGTAACTGCATATACCACATGTGGTGTATGCAATGTGTTAATTCATCTTGTTCATTTTTCTATATTTCTTTTACTATTACAATATTCATTTGTACGTTCTTTATTTCAACTAGTTATATAAAACTCTATAAACTAAAAAATATTACCTTATTATGTACTGACAATCTTTTAGAACATCACTAACCAACAACAAGATCGATGGATCCTACCTTTTTTGCCCACATTAACGAAATGAGGAAAAGAAAACAACTTTGCTAACAATCATACAAAACAGTTTGATTGCCATGGGTAACATGTCGCAAACATGAAATATGTATTTGCATAGAAAACTGTTCACGACTCAAGGGAAATTTTGATGGGAGAAAAAAGGTAGAAAAAGCAGTAGACGAATAGTCACAAAATATGTGCTCTTGATGTGTCATTTACGAATAATAATGGCGGTGGGTCTGTTCAATGAATTATCATGTGCGTGTGTTAGAAACATTTTTCAAATAACTGCAACGCACCCAAAACACGTGTTCTGCTGCGATTCACGCTAGCTGAATTTGTTTTTGCGAAATGAATAATAGGCTCGTTTTACGTACAATAGTTCATGATAATATCTTAATTTTAAACTTAATTCAATGTTTTAAATTGTGGCAGTCTTTTACTCTACTGAATTATGATTTTTTTTTTTATTTTTAACATACTGTGTAAATTTGTGTTTCAATATAATTTGAATAGAACGAATTCTTTTTGTGCCACAAATACGTACAATATACTACATTGTCGTTGTAGTTGCATCGAATATCGAAAACATAATGCCGCGCAAAAGTCTACGTGAGTCTACCATTCAGCCAGTGGTGCTTCCTGTTTCCCTCACGGTAGACGTTTCTTTGTAAGCGTGTTTTTTTACACAGCTGGCACAACATCAGCTTTCTTATGGACGAAAAAAAATCTCACGAAGGGAGCAACGTTTTGATACGCATGCCCATTATGGGATGATAAACCAAGCGTAACAAAGGGACTACACACAAGGGGTGAAAGTATAATTTTTAGTTCATTTTCCTTCCGACACCGTTCTGGTATTGACCTATCTACACTACAAAACCAGCTGTAGGTCGGATGGTTTATCACACCAGTTTGCAACAATAGGTGGATTATGGTTGATTAGAGCATAATCCGCTCTCGAAGGATGGGAACCGTGAGACGTATTATTTACTCAAAGATTTGCAACAAGATTAGGCTACATTTGTATGAGTAAGCATTATTACGATGCAATGCTTCATACAAATCGGATTTTGGTATGTGTTGCAAACAACAAAAAGGCTCAAAAAATGAAACGGATACGTGTAACCGTACTTAAGAAAACAAAAAGTAGCCGCTGGGTCCTATTTTTGTTTAAAATGGTATAGCAGCAGTTAGAAATGTTTTAAAAACATATTGGATCATCATTTACAGTTCACCATAAATTTACATTCCAACATTCATTGCAACAACAAACATTAATAACGACAGAAACAGAATAAATAACTGGAAAAATGTTATAAATTATTTAAAAAAATTAAACTAAACTCTCACGATACTTTAAGTTCAACAGAAAAACAACAATAGAATAGTGGTTCTTAAAAGGATATATCACGTCGGGATTGTGTTAATTGCTTTCAAACCCCTTTAAATGCGTGTAACGTGGTTTTAATTAAATGTACTTAACGCGTGCACTGCATCGCAACAAATTAGCATAGAAAAGTCATTTAAACCCTGCGGGTGTGACAAAGACACGTGGTGGTGTCGGTAAAACCCCTTATAGCTGGTCATTTTATACTTTGTACACGAGAGGGTGCTGAGTTTCAACCATGAGTTCTTTGCATGAAGTTGAAGGTATAGTGACAGCTGCCATATCTTTGTTGAAACAGAATTAAAATACTTCTGAGTGTGCAAACTAGACGCATATCAAAGAGTTCATAATCCGATAAAAAAAGTTCATTATTTTTAGTAGTTTTACATTTAAGCGTTTAAAATGAGCGTCTGGTAATTATAATGTTTGTAAATAAGTTTTGAAGTATAAGTTCCCAAACAGTACTTTTTTACAGTTATTCCAACATGAAAAACAATTATGACAGAATGTGCCTAATAACTTTGGGATAAATTAAAAAGGATTAATAAAGAAAATAATTTAAACATACCATAGTTGACAACACACTCTTTGTAAGGCATTTGATAAAGAATAAATTACCATGAATAGCATTACATTACCACTTTTTCCAAGAAGCATGACGAGCTTGTTTCAAATTTCATGAAGAGAACTGCAATTAGATTCATTTGATCCAATTCTATTCAACCCGTTACAAAGTGAATATTGAATATATTTATTTTTTACTATTGATATATCATCTTTAGAAATTATGTTATCCGTTGTAATATTAACAATCTTAGTTTAACACATGCCAACACCAACAAAAGTGTATTCGTTTTGGTTATGTGTTCATTTAGATTTCTGTTCTTTTTTTTTAATTTGATCTCTATCGTTTTTTTTATAGTGTTCAAACTAGAGATGAGAATAACTACTCTTTTGAAATTAATATTTCGCGTTTACTCTTTCCTCATGGGGATTCATATATTTTAAGAACTCATTGGTAAGTGATTAACTCGTTTCAATTGATCTCTGTGGCTACTAATAGCTACATGAGTATTCATGGTGATTATTCAGCTCACCATCGAGTTAACACTCTTTTCGCTTCGAATCGCATAACAGTTGTTAAACCACTTTGCCAAGCGTTTATTTAATTATTTCGCTAGAAAGACATAAATCTCTTACTCACTTATTCTTTTCGCACAAAACTAGATAAAACTCATATACATGTTTCTAAATCTTCTTACCTGCTCTTCTTCTTTCAAAATATTCGGTTTGTTTTTATGTATTATTAGTGCAACATTTCTGGTTTTTTATGCTTACATCTGTAACATCACTTCGACTTGTCACCATAGTTTGCAGCTGCTTTTTCTTCGTCTGCAATATTGCATCTACTGATCGCACTATTACATACCGCATGTTGCGTTCTTTTCAGTTCCACTGTTCCTGCACCACGATCAACGATTTCTAAGTTCACCATCTTTATTATTAATAAATTATAAGCTACCTAGGGAAGCTCTGCAGAATCCGAAAAACCAACTTATGTAAATAAATTTCTCTATAATCTCTTTAGTCTCTTTAATCGACATGAAAAAAAAACGAGACCGCTAGTTACTGCGCTGAACACGATCATATTCACAACCTGAGCTAAAACATATCTGTGTTGTGACGACATCTTTCATTAGTACACAGGGGTCGAGATTCGAACAAACACTCAAACTGTTTTTTTTTAATCCTAGTCTCGGCTTCTATGAGAGAGAAAACGCTAACACCATTTCATCGCACCTAATGAAACCTAATGTTCAGCTGAAGGTATTGCGACTCCATCCTGCCAAATCCTGTCAAAAAATCCTAGCCACACAAAAACCCACAGGAGCCCGTCTCGAGCCAATCAACCACATAATCGCATCACCAGACAGCAAATGTAACAACTGCTACAACTGCAGCTACAATTACATTTACATCAGATAGTGTTCCATTTCTAACACTGTCAGCATACACTACCTATCACCAACCACTTAATACCTCGATCACTCAGTGACAGGTAAGCGTGAGATCGGGTGCGACCGTCATCGATCTTTAAGTTCCCCGTTCAATCTTCGTGGCCCCTAAGACCTTCAATTGTACAGAATCACGTTTAAAACTGTTCACGTTTGTTCGAGTTCCTAAACGGCGAGGCCCCGGATGGCGAACTACTCCGCTACTGCTCACATTACTGCACATTCACAAGACAGTTTTGCCGTCACAGCACCATGCCAATGCTAGCTTCGCAACTGATTATCAAATCGCAATTGCTTGTAACTACCAAATTGTTCGTTGTTCGCTGTTACGGGAAGAGTTTGATTAAAATAGACGAATTTAACTTGGCGTTGGCCGTATGCAATTTCACCGTGTTGCTACTCGCCGAAACAAAGCAAGACGAATCTTTTAAGAGCTTATTCTTGACCGTCATAGACCGTCATAACGGTGACTGAAATGCTGACTGGTGTGGGTGTCATGTTGATTGATTGTTCATCTACGCTCAACTATCATACAGTGCCGAACAATTTTTATTCACTTGAGCGGCTCTTGATAAAAATTTGATTCTTCTCTATGGTTCTCCCTACGCGATTGTACGAGTTATATTATAGGTACAGCATCGCCTAGCATAGTACCTAGAATAATAGGTACTTTTATTCGGATACTTCAATATTCGACCTTTCAACGTTGAGCTCGCTCTAAAATTTCGCCTGGATCCCTCAGCTGTGCTCTTGGAACCGCACACGAGTGCTTTTATCGACAATCAGCGAATAAGACTAGTTTGGAGTATCAGCCTGCAGCACTGTAACATCACCTGCGCATGCACTCCTGAAACTAGATCGTCAACACTCGACTATGGAGGTAACTTTAACATTCCTAAAAACACCTACTTCCGTAGCAGTAACATCGTGAATAACCTTACCGAACCGTTTTAATGCAGTCTGATTCTTCCTTCATAACAGTAATTCCTCTATCCATGAGAGAAGCACATCCACCCCGATATCAATCACATTTAAATCGAATTTAATTACGTTTGCGTCCTGATTTTGGAAGTTTGTGAAACAACCGCAGAATAACAACTCATTATCCTCCTGCAAATCGTTGGGATCGGTTTCTGGCTCCTACACTGAGGGTATTTGAAACCTCTTTGTCGAGCTTTTTGTTTGCGTCTTTTCATTGAAACTATTCACACCGGCCATAGTTCTTGAATAGGTAGCGCATTAAGCATTAAGTGCTCTCTGTCCTTTGCATCCGCAGCAGTTGAGTCAGGTTGATACTACGACATTCGATAAATTATTGAAATACCTGTTTCAACTTGTATATGCTAACATAAGAATTTCTTGGCTTCTTATTCATCTATCTGTGTATACCAAGTCAAACTTGATGTATCCTTCTAGACTTACTAACGTACTACAAGTTCCTTTTTATTTAATTTATTTATTAACGTGAGGTTTACCTCAAGATATGCTTCTGTGTTATGCTGACGATGTAAAACTCGTTTTCGACTTCCCTGCTAATTTTTGGTTTTCCTCCAATAGCTTTCTTCTATCTAGTCATAAATCCACGACGGTAAGCTTTAGCCTATCCCTGTAACTGACTAAATACAATTACAAACCATCCAGGACGACACTATACCGTCTGCGGATGGCAAATCCTGGAGGCTGGGTCGACTACAAACTCTCGTTCTCCGAACGTTTGAACGCTACTATATTGAAGGCAAACAAATTCTTAGATTTAATCCGCATAACATAGCATTGACATTTCTCGAGCTCTTGAGCCTTAAAGCACTGTAATGTTCTTTGGTTTGATCTATTCTCGAATATGCACACAATAGTTTAAACTTCAACCTCTGCTACGGACATCACTCACCTGGTCCGTAAGTTGTTTGCGCGTTTTGCGATTATCAAATGCTTACGTATCCGATTATCAAATGCCTCCGCCTTTTTGACCCGTTGTCAAATATTAGGTTGGGAAACCTTTGAGACATCTCCCATACAAGCCTCCTTTAACGCTTTTATGCTCTTTAACACATTTGAAATGCCCTTTCTCTTGTCATCAATTGGGCTATGCGCACGTACCCACCAATTACGTTTCCGACCTCTAATCTTTATTGAAATTCGCCCTCGGCTACAGGTGATCCATTTCTGCAAACCATTCGTAATTTTAATAGCCATGTTGCCTTGTTCGTTTTCAGTTTGTTTTTTCCTATCACCCTTCCGTTCACGTGTTCGTTATTCGTCCTCAATGTATTTGTTTCCCTTACACGTTTATGCTCTACACACTTAACTTAACATATTAAAATTTTAATATAAAGAAGGAGGACAAATATAAATCTTCTTCTTGTTTTATGGCTCTACTTTTCTGGCTTCCGTGATTTTACTCGTAACAGAATGGGCAGTCCTGCGTAACGGCAAGTATAAATTAATAGCAATAATAATTGAAGTATATTTTTCAAATCATAAACTAATATATTTTATCACATCTTTGCTTTAAGCAACGTGAACACAAAACACAAAACTAAACAATTGTAATAATTCAAAATAATAGTAGAGTTTAATTTCGTAGTGGGCCTACCGAGTGGGCAACAGAGTCGCTATCGCAAATTATAAAAAGTGTCATATTTCGAAACATTCATAAGTGCAGTGGCATTCTTCTTTAACTCCGCCACATGTGGCATTGTTGTGTCGATTTCAAGTTTGACTTGTCTTAAATAGTAACACGTACCTGGAGCGCTGAACCTTACGTGCGAGATGTAAAATCCCACGAGGGTACGGACTCAGATGTTCGGACTGTTGTGTTTTTCATTATTGCGAACGGTTGTGAGACCGTCTCGGTAGAAGGCTTGATTGCTGTCAAAAAAAGTTATCATCAATGAGCAAACAAGTTGCAAACGCCAGGAAGACAGCTTTTCTCGACCTAGTTACAACAATGGAATAGAATGAATTTAATTTCCCTTGTATTAAGACTGGGTAATGGGAATCTATGAAATGTTCTACAGCTTCTAATTAAAGTATATGTCTACAAGTTAACCCATGCGTTTGAAATCCTTGGTATGGAAATCTTTCAGTCCATACGTGCATGTGAAAACTGCTGTTCAATAAACAATGGGCATCAATTTTGCTGTGCTGTATTACGAAAAGTATATATATATATACTGTATCTTCAATTGTCTACAGAGACGTTCATGTATTAAGCCTGTAACCGGATAGTTAATTCCACAACAAGACATTGTAACTCGGTTAGTACAGCCCAGAATCGATGCTTCATGTGTTGGGTCAAACACTTAGCTCGACACCATAAAACCGCACCCTGTGCCTTTGAATAGTGTATAATTGTACACGTCGGTTTGGATATTGAAAGCAATTAAAAGGATATCCCTTAGAAAAGCTTAGAAATGGTAGCAAATTCAGGATACTAATTACAGACAACCATCACGATATTTCCAAGCACAATCAACTAATTCACCTTAGCGAATTTCTACAATAACCTATGTTTGAGTATCAATTAGTAATAATAACCTAATAACTCATTTCTCATTTCAAAGGAGCAAGGAAGGGCAAATGACGTTTGTTATGCTAGTATCATTGTTTATTCATAGTTCTTTCCTTATTTTCTCGGGTGTTTTTTAGCTATTTACTTAGGCTATCGAAATTGTCTCTTTAATTTACTAGTAAGCGAATGTAAGTAAGTGTTATGCTTGGTTACAATGGTTTGATATGATTACAGCAACAATTGTTTCAGTTATTTTTAGTTTTGGAGAAATATTTAATATATATATTTAGTAGAATTGACAAAAACAAAATACATAAAATAAAATATAATATTAAAACTATTTTTTCACACACTTTTAATCAGATCGTGGCAAGGATACGTGAACCGAATCCTTACACAATTGTGTTGACAGTAGAAAATCAATTTTCGGTGATGCGAAACGAACCGAAACGCATGAAAAATTGTGAACAAAGTTCATGTTGGTTGTTTTTGGAAAACTCATTTATATTTTCATAAGAACTAACGAGGCAATGGCTGGATGCTCGTGAAGGTATTGAGACATATCGGTACGGGGGAAACGAATGAAATTAAAGCGATCCGCCGGTGAGGAATTAGTGCGGCAATCGGTTTGCGGAAGGAAAAGTAATTCAATTGTTTACCCTCAGTGATTAAATACGAATTGTGTTTGGATTTTGAATCCTAATGGAAACATGTTTTTGCTTAGGTTCACTCCTGTTCAATATACCGGAGATGTTATTGCAGCTATCGATTGCTGCTCTTGGTTAGTAGTATTTACTTTTTTTTAAGTACATATGTGAGTATGGTACGTATACATTCTTCACGTACTTCTTAAAATCGGACAGTTTACGCCAAAAGGCGAAGACTACTTGTGTACTTAGTATAAATTTTTAAATTCTATTCCAAACCTCATTTTTAGAAATGATGTGTTTTTGTGTAGTGCGTGTTTGTATTAATCCACATTTACTAAGTGGCGTGAACTCCCTGCGGGCAATATAAACGATTATTTCATCCTCATGTTCACTACAGCCCGAAATGGTGATGTAAGCGATACTAATTACTTTTCAAATAACGAACGATATTGGTAGTCTACTGCAAGTAATAACAATCATCTGTTTTTTTTCTTTCTGTTATTGCTGTACATTCATTCCGCATCGGCAGCACGAAAAGCCCGGGAACTAATGAAATAACTTTACTCCGGCCTACTTAGTGCACACTTTACCCAAACGCTCGCGTTTCGGAGGTAACAGCAACGCTGAAAGCACGCGTCCGGCATGTTTAAGATCTTTCAATGGACTGCCCTTTTATGTAGGATGTAATGAAAGTGAATGAAAATAAAATTGTGTAAATAGCACTATATGCTTTGCAGACAATTCATAAGAATTTACAGCAGTACGTGCAAAACAAATAAAAAAATAAAATAAAATGTTGTATTAAAAATTTAATGAACGTGAACAGAAGCAGCTGTAAAAATTAGTGAAAAACTTTAGCAAAAACATTTACTGATCATTTTACTGCTGACAGAAACTGCCTTGTTGATATTTTTCATTAACACAATTGGTTAGTGGACAACTTTGGTTTCGCTTCAATATATCAAATATATCAAATATATATCAAATATATATATATATCAATATATCAAATGTTAAATGTAATCTATTTACAAGCAGTTCTTCTTTTAAATCAACCATTGCCATTCCTCTTGTGTTTACAATTCTGTTTTAATTATGTGTCGACTTTCTCTTGGTCATTCCTGCAATTTTGATTCAACAAAGGATATTGTTTTACGATTGTTGGTAGCTTGTTGCAAAATAAATAAAAAGATATGAAATACTCCCCGCCGGTCGGTCGAATCCGGCAGAACCACAATTTTAATTTTAAACTTTAAAAGGCATCCATTTCGCCTCGGGCTGTGCCATCGGTATCAAGTTTGGCCTAACCGACACGGATTTGTAATTGATTTGCGAGTCAAGTGCAAACTAATGAAGCGATGGATTTCAATTTGAATCTGGAAATAACATTTCAAATGGTTATTCCATAACATCTACGATTAAACGAACATTTGATTGCTAGGGTGATTAAATTTTCCAACCCGCATAAGAATATTGATTTTTTTTTTGGGTTAAGATTCAAGCTGTGTATGGGACGATTGCTACCTTGTAACTGTAACATACAACCTTACCACCTCAGGAAAATGTTCGTTTGATATATTCAATTATTGTCATGCTTTTTTAGTTATTTTGTTATCGATTTGTGAATTTTCGAATATGTAGCACTTCATATTAATACATTAATTTTGCCCTTCCAAGTATCAAAACTTGATGCAAAATATAATGGAAAATTTTGGTTTGCCTTTCCAATGCTATGCATAGAACACAATTCACTCCTAACACGACGATCGTCTCAAGCAAATGCGCCACTTGAAATTCACATCGTTAACGAAAAGTACTTGAACGGAATGCAACTAGAAGAAGTTTTGAGCATCAATCGTACAAAGCGTTGGTTGATTGCATAAAAAATAACTGACCTTTAGTGGGTAACGCTAACGAGCATGCCAAAGTCTTGTTACGTGATTGCACTAATGCACGTGCCTTGAAATTGTGACATTTTCGTTTGGCTTTTTTTTTACTCAGTTTTTATTTGTTCTACACCGATCTTTATAGTCCATTTTATTCCTTAAATATTCTAAAATTAACTATCCAAAGAATACTACGTTATAGTTTGTGTACTTCATTATTTTGGGGTTTTCTCACATTTTTACCATATGATACTGAAAGTTAGAAAGCTTAAATCTTAAGACGGTATCTGTCAAACTATTGAGCAAATATCGATCAAGTATTTGATACCAGGTTGCATCATGTCGAAAGATTTGTTTGAATCTGCTCGAAACAGTTGAACTGCTGTTACGGTAAATGGCCGGTAGATAGTTTATTCTCGACGATTCTTGATAAAAATACTATGTTTAGATTTATAAAATTTGGGAAGTGTGGCCTGACATGCTTCAGAGCTGCTAGAAAAATGTTTTGTTTTCACATTTGTCGAGCAGCTGGTCGATACTGGTATTAGGAAAACATTCTAATAAAAAATTCGGAGTCTGATTTGGCTCGCCGCCAGTTTGTATGGAAAGCTATCA
>AXCM01005103.1:0-18612 GCA_000473375.1 Anopheles culicifacies | reverse complement strand
TTTGCTTTGTAGAATTACGGCGAGAATTGATGACGACATGATCAGACACTATTGCAACGAGGACATCTTCATCCTGGAGGTCCAACGGTACGAGGAGGACCTGTACGACATTACGTTAACGGAGCTGCCAACGCACTAGAAAACCCGCACTCTCCAGGTCGGTTCTCCACCTTCCCGGCGTCCGCAGTGCCATACTATTGTGCGCCATTCACTGCGCTCCACTGCTCCCAGACAGAGTCTCTAGAGAGAGAGAGAGAGAGAGTGTTTAGTTGCAAAAAAAAAACTTTTGCAAAACAAAAATGCACACATCTTGCCATCGCATTGCATTGCCAACGTGCCAAACAGCGTACAGTGTACATCCCAGGCAGAAGGAATGACCAGAAGGGAAAGACATCGATCGCCGAAGGGAAGCGCCCGTAACGATTCGTTAAGTTTTCGCCATAGCTAGATTATGGTTTACGCAAGCGACCCGTGTTTATTGAGAGTTGACGATTTTTTTTTATTATTTGCATTAAGTACAATATTGAAATGAAGTACATCGAGTAACGCGAGTTTAAAGTACATTGCTAAATAGTAAGTGTTTTTTTTTAATTTAGACATATTTTTTAATCGTTTTTTCTGTATGAGATTATGCTAAGAATACGTTCAGTTCATAGAAAAGTTATGTGCCTTAGAGAATGAAGATGCGAATAGGCACAGCATGTAGCGACACAGAAACTGGCATCCCAACACTGTAAATAGCAACTGGGCAATTCTTTGTGAAGTCAGAGCACCGAACAGAGTAGTTAAAGCGAAGCAGAAGAAGAAGAAGGCAAAAAAAAGCTATAAAACCTACAGCGTTTAAGTAAGCGAATTAATGTTGCACGAAACATTATTATTTATTTCGAAAACTAGCGTACTTTTACCTTATTCAGTCAAAATGTACCGGATTGTTGTTAGCTTCGGGTTAGTCGGTTTAACTGTTTGGTTACGTTGTCAGCGATTTCTCATCCAACAATGTTGCTCATATCGTTTAAATTTTTTTTTTTTTCATATAAAATACATAAATGGATGGATGCATTCCGGCACAGGATTGTATGATGAATGTTTTGCATTTAAATGGCACTAGACATAGCAAATCTTCTTCCCATTCACATCTCCGCGTACAAGGCCATGCGAAGTAATAAGATCTCAAAAAAAAGGACAACAGCAACCGTAAAGTTTGATGGTTTCCTTAGAAGGAACAACCCAAACACGGGATTGGAGATAGCAATCGTGGTTGGGTCACAAAAATGATGAATATTGCTCAAATGGAATTGCTGTTTTACCGCACCCGGCAGTACTTTCCTTCCCATTTTTTGCCATAAGTTAGAAGACGAACGAAAAGCAGGACGGAAAGTTAAACAAACGCGCACAATTGTGAAGGAAGATGAATGAAACGCATACAACTGTAGCACGTAACGATATATTGGTTAAATATTAGATTTTCACCCACAAATGGGATCGGCGGTTATACCGCAACGAGAGCATGCAATATTAACAAATAGACAGCTTAGCGGCGAATCACTGGTGTTTAGGGTTTAGGGAATCACACCAATACCCATCCATGACAGTATTTTGTTGTAGAAGAATCATTATCAAACGAGCGTTTCTACAATATATGTTTTCCACCAACAGGCAGCCAATTAATACGCATCTTGCATTGAACTGCCATACTGTGTGGGGTATAACAGATAGGAAGTAAGCAGCAGCAAGGATAAGATTTCAAATGGTCGCCGAGAAGCGTTACACACATTTCTCTTATTATCTAATTGTTAAGTACCTGAGGCGCACGATCTTCACGCGGATGATGTACAAGTGCCGTAAAATCAAACGTTAAGATGGGTGCGTTACATTGTCAAATGCCGAAGCTAACACATCCTCCATTTCCCACTGCATTCCGGAATGCATTGTTGGTTTTTGTTTCCCCTTTTTTAACTTCTCGAATATATTTTGTTTTTTTTAAACGCAACGGCAGCAAACCCCTAAAAGGAAATGGTAGAACACGCAAAACATGTGATATTTAAAAGCGGGGAAAACAAGTAAAATCAATCTAAAATCGTACGGTTCCAAACGGCGTACAGTTCTCGAACCATTTTCATCGTTCCCTGTTGTTTTCTTTTGTTTACAACATTTTATTTGGGGACGAAATGGAAATAGCATAAATTTAGGTGTGTTTCAAAAGTATAGACACGCAACATGTTGAGGAATGGAACAAACCCGGTGGAAGCGCACCGGGGAACACAAAACGGATATGCATTCGTTTGTATTTGCTTAATTGATCGAGTTGCCATAATGTAGCGGAGCATGATTTGCATTTTATTTTGTTATAGCTGTATATGAGTGTGTGCGTTAGTGTGTGTGTGTGAGTGAGTGTCTTTTTCGTTTTGCTAAGTAACATTTTATGTTCATTATAATCGTAATTACACGCTGTGGTATTCTCCCAGGGTGGCCAAACAAAAATGTAAGGAAACAGAAGATCAGTGACAACAACTAAGTGAAAAGGAATAGTATTGATACATACGATATGACGATCGGAATCGGATCCTTAAACAATAGGTATTAGAAAAGAAAATACTTCGGAAAGGCCTCTTCGGACGGCCTGTACGATATGTATGAATCACATTCCCAGATGTGTATGAGTGAGCATCGATAAGAGCATCCAACGTCAAATAGCACAAAATGCGAATAGGAATAGCTACTAATAGTGGCGCTAGAAAAAAGAAAATGGAAAAGAGTAGTAGCAGTTTAGTAGCTAGCGTAGCTTATACACTTATTGTATAACTCTTAGTAGGTATAACACAGAAAGGAAGGTGCATAACATGTGTAGGCTTCCGTTGAAATGCAATATTAATTTTACATTGGTATAGTTTTCCAATTTGTTTTCGCTAAGTTGTATCGAATAAGTAGCGTGTAGGCTTTTAGTAGTGTAGGAGACAGTGTTTTTTTTTTCTTTCCCTTTCGTTGCCTTTCGTTCGTTGCTATAGCAATAACTCAGAAAACCCACACTTACGCACCACAACACAACAACAACAATATAGCTCTGTAAGAAAGATTTCAAATTGCAATCATTAGCAGTAAACTAGCAGCAAGGGAAACACGTGTTACGTGTCAAATGGTGGTGGTGGAATGTTTTGATTTAGTAGTGGCACCACTACTACATCCTCTACTACCACCACCAAACAACACACCTCATGAGCACGTTTTAAAACATTCTTTAATTAGCATTTATCTTTTACGCATTCCCTGTTTTTATTTTGCTCATCTTTTTAATAGAAACATTAGAATTCATCATCTTGCTTTTAATTTGCACGTACACCCATACATACACACTTAGCGATAAGCGTTAGCGATCATTCTTTTTTTTTATTTTGCTTTTGTTAAGCTACCAATTGAAAAACCGTCCTTCGTATTGCCATTCCAAAACCTTCCTCGATGAGAATTTGCCATTTAAGTAGGAAAGCTCATGTACGACCAACAGCGCCATGTTTTTTTTTGTTTACTATTCCTCAACCATATTGTCGCGTAGTCCCGCTCCGTCCATCGTTCCCTTCTTGCCCTTCCCCTGCAGGACAGCACAATAAGATACTGTGCCACAGTGGTCGTATGTGATTTCTGTTCTTTTTTTTTCTAATTACAAAATAGTGCTTAAGGTTTAGTACTTAACTTCGATCTGATTTTAATTTAGTTGGGTAAGCGAGAATGACAGTGCTCTTAAAGTGGAAAAGTAGCTACGAAAATGAAACAAAAAAAAAAAGATAGAAAACATTCCAATTGATTGAAGAAAGACAGACAAAACAAAAAAGCAACTAAAAAAAGCACGTAAACTGAAACACGCGATGTGTTTTTAGGTTGGGTTAAAACAAAAACAAAATCCGTAACAGATGAAACTTACGTTAAGCATATAAGTTCTCTTTTTTAACTGTACTGTTATATTTTATTGAAGAAAAGGAAAAGAGCGTTTAAATATAATTTGAATTTAGAACATTGAAATTGGTGCATTTGGTTTTTTTTTTTTGCTCATTCATTCAATACAGATTTATCTGATGAAAAGAAAGAAATCAAATTTTACACTTTTAATATTATAATTTGATTTACAAATGCTATTTTTGCATATTTTCGACCTGTGTCGAGGTTCAAGGAGATTTCAAGTAGTTTTATTTTACAATCTACTAAAAAACGGCCAGTTTAAATCCGCTATGATACGCTCGAGCTCGAATCCACTCTCGCGGCTCGTTTATTCGAGCAGTGTGTAGACGGTGCTTGAGTTTCGCGCCGATGACAGCTCATTGTTTACATCGGACGCACGGAATCAAATCAACACAAATCGCCAAGTTTCGGCTAGATTTCGGAAGTGTTTACGCTGTGCAAACGAAAGAATGGCGGACGAAAATGAGAACTCCTGTGATAAGTTCGATGATGTGAAGCCGGATAAGATGTTCACGCTAAAGAAATGGAACGCCGTCGCGATGTGGAGTTGGGACGTCGAGTGCGATACGTGTGCTATTTGCCGTGTGCAGGTCATGGGTGAGTAAACCAATCTTCTTTCTATTTAACCGGCTTATGAAGGGAATGTGTTCCACTATGCATGAAGTACCGTGATATATAAGTGGATGCTATCGGTTTGCACATAGTGTAATTGTTTCTAAAACATGAGTGAAACGCTACATGGTTCCGCATAGCACGTACAGCGTCCCTCATAATGCCCACACGGATGATGTTGGTCCATGAATTCTTTGTAACATAATCGTAAGGAAGTCTCCTTCAAAATGGGAACAATTGGCGAATCATTTGCTTTTGTGCTTCTTCCGTGCAAGGTCTCTCCGTTAATCAGTTCAAACACTTTTCTTACATATATTCACATCACCATCATCATTTTAGCGCCAGAAAAGCTCCCCAAACTGCTTGAAATTGTTTCTATTTTAGTAATTAATTTATTATATTCCTTTGTTCAGTTCGGTTACAAAAAATATGCATTGTATCTATCTCTAATATACGTCTTATAAGAACTGAAATATGAAAACAATCTTTCCTGTAACATGATTTTAAACCACGATTTAGAACTTATGTGGCACACTTTCCTTTCCAAAGATGCTTAAATCCATGTTTTAGAGTTGATTCTTTATATAAAATGAAACTTCTATACACATTCAGTAGCTAATCTCAGCGAAACGAAGTACTAAAACCTAAACTTATCGGATTGTTGATGCATTTCAATAAATATTATTAACATCCCTGCTTTCGTCAAAGGAACCTCAGTGCCAGTAGAAATTTTTACAACACAACAATACAAACGAGAAGTAACGAAACGGTCGAACGGAAATTGTTGTCGGAAATCCATTCCAATAGTGAGATTCTGTGATTGTTTACTGTTTCAATGGTCGTGTCATGTAGAATCATGTACCCTGCTGCACAATGTGGTTGGCTTTTCATAATTTCATTTAATTACCAGTTATGTTGTCTCGGTTGTACTATATACATTCGTTTTTTGTCGGGAAGGTTTCAGTACGCTTCACCTACATTATGATTAATATATGAAAAACGTTCTGAAGGCGTTTTTTACTAAGTTCCTACATGCAACGACACTAGCGTTGCATTATCTACTACTGCAAAAAGAAGGAAATATTCTTCAAACTAAACTATGAATGTATCTAAAACAACTAAAAACATAATTAACCCTGTCATTCCATTCTGCGGGACGGGGAGGGGGTTCTCTGTGAGTAAATGTTTCGCTAGCCGTCCTGTGAGGACATTCAAGCAAGAAACGAATGTCACAGCTCTCTAATTCTAGACTAAAATGTGCTTTCTGCACCGTCCTGTGCAGAATGTGTATTATGATCGTTAAACTTATCGACGACATTATAAAAGAACTTTAGAAGCACCTTCAATGCAGCTGAAACATGCATTATTTGAGGGGTACTACTGCTAAGCTGCCTATGAAAACGTTTGCATCCCTACTGGCCTACGTGGTAGAAGTTGTTCTTGATGAGCAAATAAAATTCTACCCAGCCCTATCGGCACTATCGTGGTGATTGAATGCCCGATTGTGAGATACGTTACACCTGCAATCACCTGCCATATATCATCATCACCCCTGTAAGCATCTATATAAGCTTGTCCAATTTGATTGGAATATGTATCGAGCTACTAGTTAGTGTCCTTCGAATCTGCGTATACCATTTTTGGTTTAAATGTGAAGCTCCACAACATATGCACAAGGAGAAACCAAAACTGGGAAACATTCTTAGAGTGAGTGGGTGGGAGGGGGCGTCTTTTTGCAATGGAAAGGAAGATTGTGGATGCTTCTAAAACCTACAAACGAAATCGAGTAAATTCTGCCAGTGCTGGCAAAACCAAATCTATTGGATCATATCACATTCTAGTACTTGTATGCTGCTTTCCCTCCTATGTCTGGTGTGCATACTTTACACACGCGTGTGTTTCGCCTATGGCTCGAGTAGTGGCGGAGAGCATCTTCATTTTGTTCCGAAAGAACTTCAGCAAACTAAGCGCATCCTCAACATACAAAGGTGTGAACGTTTACATGTTGAATGACAGCGGCTTAATGTTGGCGACGGAGCTCATACGCCGCACACGGCCCATCATCTTGCGCTCGATATCCTCAAGGGATTTGCCCTGCGTCTCCGGGACGTACACGATGACAAACATCAGACCGATGACACAGATCGAACCGAACATCCAGAACGCACCATGATTACCGATGGAAGCTGCAAAGCAAAGAGGAAACAAACATTAACATCCGATTCCACTCCAGCTCTCTCTCTCGCTATATGCGTCTGGCCATTGTCAATCTTACCGGTAATGTCGGCAAACGTCTTCGTCACCACGAACGTACAGCTCCAGTTGAATGCGGTCGCAACGGAAGCAGCCGAACCACGGATCTTGCCCGGCAGAATCTCACCCATCATTAGCCACGGGATCGGACCGAACCCGAGCGAGAAACCGACCACAAACACGACGAACGCAGCCAACGGTAACCAACCGATGTGGGACACATCGTCGCCATTGTTCTTCATGTAGAAGAACGTACCGAGCGTCATGAGCGTGATGATCATTGCCACGTCCGAGATGTACAGCAGTATCTTACGGCCCAACCGATCGATCAGTATGGTCGCAATGAACGTCGCTATGAAGTTCACCACACCGACAATGATTGTGCACAGCTTCTCATCGATCGTCGAACCCGCACTCTGGAAGATCTGCACCGTGTAGAAGATGACCGCATTAATACCGGACAGCTGCTGGAAAAACATCAATCCGAGCGAGATCAGCAGCGGTTTCAGGTTGGACTTTTTCAACAGATCCAACATGGCACTCTTGGAGGCGTGCCGTTCCGCTTCCTGGTGTGACTTCGAGATACCCTTCAGCTCTGGTTCAACGTCCGCCTTCCTACCGCGCAACCACTGCAGGGCCTTGCGAGCATTATCCTCACGGTTACGCGACACATACCAACGGGGTGTCTCCGGGATAAGGAACATCAGTATCAGGAATGGCACTGGAAGGGCCGCACCGAGGAACGCTAATCCGGACCAGTCCAAATATTTGCCGGCGACGAAACACAGCAGAATGCCAATGTTACCGAAAGCCGTCGGAAGCAATCCCAGCGTACCACGCACCTCCGGTTGAACCGTTTCACCGAGATAGACGGGCAGGGATAGTGAAGCAATACCAACGCACAAACCGGACAGAGCACGACCTGTAAGGAGAAACAAAAACCCCGGAGAATATTACTGTCAATATCTTTAAGGGTTTAACAAGCGCAACAACTAAAGAAAGAGTGGAACTTACCGACGAGTACCATCGCAACATGGGTGGCACACCCGATCAGTAGCCAGGATATGATGAACGGTGTTGCCGTCGCCAGGATGGTGTTCTTGCGTCCAAGATACTCAATCATCGGTCCACCGAGAATGCCACCAGCCAAACCGGCAAGGGGCATAATACCACCGACCCAAGAGCCCTTGAATGGGGGAAAGGGAAAACAGAGAAAAACAAGGAAAGGCATCGTTAGTACGGTTGACGAATCGGTTTAACCTTGAACTGGCAGCAAATGACGTGAATGCCCAGAGTGGCAAATTCCAGCATACTGCCGAATGTTTCTTCCTTTTTTTTGTGCTCTCGTAATGCCGATGGAAGGAGAAGAAGTGTTTGTTTGCTTTCGTGTAAAAGATAGCAGTCCCTGGGTGGACTTCGTGGCGCAAGGATACGCGCGTTCAATTGCGGATGTATAAAAATATCTCTCCGTTTTATATATGGACCAGTTCGGTTTTCTGTGATGTTAGCAGATTGCTATTCCTGAGCTGTGGAGTAAATCCAGAGGCGCCATTGAATGGATGCTAAACTTTAAACAAAAACCGAGCAGGAAATCGTACATTAACGCGTGCAATATTTCTGCGAACTATCGGCACCAGTCCCCGTAGGCATAATAATCAACACATTATTTATTGATTGCCCGAGGCGCTCAATGTCTAATGAGCCTCGCGTTGTTGACCATTTTAATGTATAAAGGCCAACCAAGCAGTATATTATCGGATTATTTCCCGATGATGCCCTGACTGATTAGAGTACTGAATGATGGGACACACGTGTCAAGATGATCGAGCTTTTTTTCTTTGGATGAAAGACAAAACAGACTAAATGATCGTTGCTTCACTACTTACCGATTGATCCGTTACTTCAAATGATGTAATGTTGCGATCCTTCATCGATACCAGTGCGGGTGAGGTGTAGGCGGACGAAAACCCAACCACCATGGATCCGAGCGACACCGAGAGGGCGGCAAGTACCTTTAAAATTCATTTCAAGAAATCGTCGTTAGTTAAAACACCTTGATCGGGACGCTCCGGACGCTCTAGAGATGATCCTTTTTAGTTGGCATGGCGACTGTTACTAGGCGCATGTTGGTGATGTTAGGCGTGTGTATCATTCAATGTGATCATGATGAATTTTGCTCAAAGGTGTTGAGTAAGAAGAGGTAAATAGTAGATTGGTTTAAACCTGTGATAAGGTGCACTTGGCGACCGGTTCCTCGGCGGGTACCGTGAACGACACATGGGTGTCGGCACGCATCAAAATCTTCACCATGTTGTAGCCGTGTTATGCACCGTTTGTCTTCAGCAGTAACTTCTCAACAATGCTCTAATGAAGCTTTGGGGACGCTTTTCCTTATCCGGTTGTATCAACACTGGAATGTTTGTTTCGTCGTCCTCGGTGGGAATTCTTCAGGAAAAACACACAACTCTCGTCACACACTAAATTTTTCTCGCTGTTCTGGCCAGCGCCAGGCCAGGCCACAAATGGCAAAATAAAACACACAAAAAAACACACCAAATGGAAGAACTAAAGAGTAAGAAAGGACGAAAACACGATAATGAAACGAAAACCGTGGTGGCACATTGGTCAAGCTAGCCTCCAACTCTGACGTCCGTGTGTGCGCGCGCTAAAGAGCTGCACGGCTCTAAAGCCCTCCCGATCCTATGTAAGAAGCGAACGGCGAAGTTCCGCGTGTCTGAATACGAGCAAGTACGTGTAATCTGTCGCAATCGCAGCATCCTGCCAACCAGTGTTTGTTTTGTGTGGTTGCGTGGCCTCTCTGATTTGCTACTCTTTCCCCCCTTCAATCGGTTGGCAGACTCACACTGCTACTAAGTATTGATAATGTTCCGGTCACTCCAGACAAGGAAGCCGCAATCGGCGTGCATTGTTTTTTCTATTTATTTGTATTCATCAAACAGCAAGCTAACCCAAAACGGTTCTCCCAAATGGGATGTTGTTCACCCACCCACATGTTCACATGCGGGATGTTTCGTGGACACACACACACACGACCGCACGGATAATGGGGGATGTGTAGTAGGCAAATCAATGCTCCACGTTATCAACGTCATTGCCCCATTCTCTTTGCAAAAGGCGAGCTTGTATGCCGGACAGCCGGGTTTAATTTTCTGGTGGCTTTTGGCCCCGATTCGTGGTTGATCCTGCTTCGCGTTACATTCTTCTTTGGTGATATGCTAGAAACATATCTCCATTTTGTTTTCGACTCCACTTTGGACATAAACCGACACAGGGGGATGTTGGGTACTCCACTGCGCTCCAAAGTCCAATAAGTACGCTCAGCTGATTGTACGGCAGCTAGTGGAGTGCGCGAATCATAGACCAACTCTTGCTCTCGATTGTCCTCAATTTTCACAATAATTCACAATACTCCCAATAGATGATCTATTGTCCCATGAGATATAGCGAAACCATAAGGATACCCTTTTTTGCAGAAACAAGTAGTACAATTAACAATAAAAACCAACCGGTAGACAAACACACACCATTCCGACCGTTGCCATCGGCAGGCTGTGACCGTCGTCCCCGAGTTCTCCCGGTACGACGAGTGCCACTGTCGCCGCCATCGTCCGGTCGGATACTGCCGAAGTTTTCCTGTCTGTCGTCGGAAAATTTTCCATCACCAGCTTGCCACACAGTACTTGCTTTTCCAACATTGGACAATGGTAGACACATACACGGGTACACACACACACACTCTCGCTAAGACTAAGCCTTTGGAAGATGCCAAAACTGTCTAAATATTTTGAAGAAAACTAGTTGATCGAAATTCCTTCAAACTCCTTTTGAGAACTATCTTCAATCAGAGCACTTGTTTTTAAGTGTACAAAGACGATCCTTATGAAAATCGACAATCGCACAGCTGTAACGAACGGACGCGACTGACCGCTTGCAGCCAGTACGGGCCACGACAAATGGATAGGATATCCGGAAGCAGGAATAATCACACACAGTCTGTCCCACGTACACTGACGCAAAGTGGGCGCATTCGTTCGCAAGGAAGTGTTATGTATCCATGGACTATCAAGCCGTTTGGGCCTCTTTTTTGCTTGTTCCTCTTCTTCTAATCTCTATGTCCCGGATAATGCGATATAATTATCCGTAGTCCATCGCTACGCTACTGGACAAGCAGCAAGCAAGCGAAGTGTGTGAAGTTGCTGACCGTTCGAAGCTCATCGAGCGCTTGCTCTAATTTTGCCATCGGAAGAAAGGACTAACGGACTGGACTGGGAGCTTTTCCGTGCCGTTTGACGATTTGAAAAATCACAAATATGTACTGTCATTGACATTGAAAACCAACCACACCAGCAGCGGACACAAAACAGCTGGTAGGCAAAAAATGATTGTTTTGAGCCTCTCGTTGTTGGCGCTCCGGTGGATTTCATCCGTCAGTACATATTTTAGTGCGGCTCCAAAAGAAGATTCCATGTGGATGTTATAATCACCACTGCCAGTGGTAAATATGCTCGGATGCTGTACAACCAGCAGCAAATTCAAGTGCAGGTCTTTAATTTGAACCTCAAGTTCACGCTCGTATGATTATTTCCGGCCATCGGCGGAGCTCTAAATGTGGCTATTAATAAAAAGCAACGGTGACGACAAAACATGTTCAAAAACCATATTTGGGCCAACACTTAATCAAAAGCAGCACGGCATTACGGCGCGTTATCAACGAAGAAGAGGTCAATCTTGACACCGTTTCAAATGCGACCTAAATCGCAGTACCACATTCAGGACGGTAACTGGACGTAATTAATGGACGACCCCCCGTTGTTGATTTGCCACCGAATGAACACATAACATCTTAAAAACCTCCAGAGAACTTCCTAGCAGAAATAAGCTTCTACTGGTTTTTTTTCTCATGTTGTTGCTTTTATTTTGCATTGTGATGGCGCGTGAAAACTATTTAAGTTTGTTTTCTTCCCTTTATAACGGTACTATCAGTTGCAATGAAGGCATCCCTCGCGCGCATAATCTACGCTAAAGGTTGTGTTTGCTGCTAAACTATTCAGTAAACATGCTCTGCTTCAAGCAACAACCTCCGATCTTATACTCCGCCCGTGGACGATCGAACTGGATTGATAAAGGGCAAAACGTGATCGTTGAGTAATGCGATTTGATTTGTCTTTCTGGTTGTGACTCCCATCGCTAGAGGGCGCCACCACGTCAACATGCGCTATCTGACATCTGATAGTTTCATCGCCCACTAGATCACTTCGTCTAATGATCGAATGCAAAAATCATTCCATTAAAAAGCACTTTTTACGCTCACCACCAGCACGACTTGCTTTATCGTGAGTCCTTGCACAATTCTTCACACGCAACGCACACACGCACGGAGTAATAATTGAAGTTCACATCTTCCCCACACAGTAAAAGATCCTTCCTCTCACCAAAAGGATCACCTGTTCTCTATCCGCCGTGCACCTCACCCACGCGCACTGTCACTGCTTGTGCCGCGGGGAAAGAAACAACGAATTTTCCACACTATCGCGCGCTTCACCATCGACTAAACCATGGCGCCGATCGGTAGCAGCTTTTTATACCACGCTGGTCGGGTGGTTTCAACTCTAGCCGATGATAGTAAGCGGCGGTCCCTCCGGGAGATGGTTTTCCAGGCAGAGGGAAATTCCTTTTAAAGCGTTGAGTTGAGTCGGTTGAGTGTAGATGGAGGTGCTCACTCACTACTGCCCCCTGTCCGTGAAGAAAGGTCCGGCTAACCCCTCGCTAAAACCCATAACAATAAATAAAGACTACTGTTGCGGCAAATCGAATCGTAGCAAGGGCTACTACGATCAGGCACGCTCAGTCTGTGCACAATTGTTCAAATGCACATCATGACATGTTGGGACGCTCCCAACTTTCACACCGTGTCCAGGAAGGTTGTGGGGGGCTGGAAATGACGAAGAAAGTATGACCTCCAATTCTCAACGAGTCCTTTTTATCCAGGTGCGTCGTTTCTAGTGCAAGGACAGAAATTTGCAGGACAGAAATGCACGTGGAACGAAGCTGGAATGCGAACGACAACGGACGAATGTACCAGTGATCCGTATGTGCCGATTCAAAAACGGGAATCGATCGATCGAAATGGCATTCGCGGTCGTCACGTGTACGCCGTTAGGCAAGCGATGCACCACTGCATTCTCCTTCCCTTTCTTTGCGGAGTGTGGCAGCGTTGCGAATCGTATTCGGTTATCGGTAAGTCATTAGAATTAGAAAAATGGAATTAAAGCATTACGCGATGAGATTACTATTCCCGGTGTCGAGTGGAGCATTTGTGTTGCTCACCTTGTGATGCATCGGGGCACGGCCATAGTGTGGCTATGAATAGTTTTGATTAATTAGCTGTCGAACAATTTACAGCTGGTACGGTTTGGGCAGTAGTAAATGGTATGGGCACATGATATTGCAAAAAGGCACTTGCAGAAGTGATGCATATATGTCCATCATTTTGGTTAGGTGTGTAAAGTAAGGGCACTTTTTGCGTTCCAGGAATAGTATCTAATCGATTCTATTTATTTTGGAGCGTCAGGGAGCTCCAATAAATTCCATATAACAACTCACACCGTTCAAAAGCCCCCTGGAATTCGTACGTCCGGAAGACGAGGACGAACCGATAGCAGAACCGCAATTATCCCGTTCGCACGCTGTTGACGCGGCCGCACAAGCGGTTCGAGAATAACAACAAGCAATCCGATTCTTACGAGAAACAAGAGCACACTCCAGGAGATGGAAGTGGCCAGTTGATAAGATCACGTAGGCAACAGCTGCCTCCATTCGGACTTATTACAACCGAGCGGGATTCTCGTCTCGATCTCTTTGGTGGCTGAGTTTTTTTATTACACGACTGGTTTAAGGTCGCTGCACGCGTAGAGCTGGGAAGATTCGCGACGAGCACGAAGAAAACGGCAGTTATCAGTGACGCAAATGTGTTTTGCGCTATGGTAGTGTGCAACCAAACTACGTGAATCTTTGCAGGACGTTGGAAACTCCTCGACCTGTTGCCCATGACCTCTGGGGCTAAAGGTTGGAACGTTTCTCTATCTGTCAGGAATTGTCAAGATGTGATAGGATATTCAATGTCTTTCATATCTCTCATGTCCTCCATGCTACTCCAAATACTGGAAATCATTTAACCCAATTTGAGTACTCGGTCATCTAATAATCCCAATACAATTATCATCTTCTCTCGAAATGAAAGATTCATGATCTTCCATTTACATAAGTGGTCGTACTCGCGACAAGAAAACCAATCATAAATTCATAATCAAATATTTTGACCAGCTTATTAGTTCTCTGGCATGAGTGTACAATTTCTAATTACTATTTACCCGATACACAGTATTAATTCAACCGTAATGGCCTAGACTGTCTGCTCCAGCAAGCTGCCAGCTCATCTTCGTCACTGTCGATCGGTACACCTTATCGGTATAAACAAACGATCAGAAGCAAGCACGGCATTTGCATTCTGTCTGGGTCAGTCGAGTGGCGCACATCAGACTAGAAGATTACTTGATTCTACGTGCGCATACAAACACGATCATGAAGATGGACAGATGATACGCTAGGTAAATGACTATTCTGAAGGCGTACTCTCCTTCTTCCAATTACTGATGTTCGTCGCCATGCCATAGTTTTTTCAAAATCTCTTCTAAAAGATGACACATACCTGGGTCCAGATATAGATGGGATTTGTAGTTGGCCGATACACTTCCAGCTTCGGTTTGCCTTCCTCGGTAATTTGTCGCACGAACGGTACAGCGGTACGCATGTTTTCCTCCTTAGTGCCCATTTCCATCTCCAGAAAGCGGATGCTTTTCCGGGAGTCGGTACTCATCGACTTGGACTGCTGGAAATGTTTGCGTGAGCTGATGTAATCCTCCTCGTCGCTCGAATCTAGGTCCTAGTGGGAAATGAAGATGCGAAGGAAGCGTCATCGTTCGAACTCTTTGTTGCACAGTGCAGTGGCCCCGGCCCATACCTTCAGGTCAATGATGACGGGCTTGGTAATGTCCGCATCAATCCTCAGCAGACTGGTGGAGGGTTCAAAGTCTTCGTCGCTGCTGGACGGGGACGGTTCCTTGTCGAACTTGAACGAAATGTGTCGCGCATCGAGACTCTTGTGTTTGCGCTCCTGGAACTCTTTTCTCTGTCCCTCGAAATCATCGGACGACGAGGATGCTTTCAGGAGTTGCTCGAGCACCTTGGCACTTTTCACATCGAGCGATACATGCTTTTTGCCTTGGAACTGTCTTCTGTTGTCAGTTGCTAGCAGGTGTCGCAGTTCCTGGAATGGAAATTACATCCTCAGTTAAACATTTGCCATACAACTGTCTGGGAGATGCTTGCTTACCTTGATTAGCTGTGTCTTGTGCTCGGATGTACTGTGACTTTTGTGCTTCTGAAAGTGTTCCCGCTGCTTGCGGAAGCTGTTTTCATCCTCATCGAACCGGTCCTCTTCCTGGTCGAACGATACGCGCGAACTCTTGAGCGAGGATTTGGATTTAGTTTTTTCGCCCGTCTCGAGGAACGGATTCGTATCGTCCGTCTCGAGTATCGGACTGAAGGTCCTTTGTGGTTGATGTGATCCGAGACCGCGCGGTGGTACGCTGGCCAGATCCTCCGCGTTTGTGTCGAGTACGATCGTGTCCAAGCTGGTTGCTGTCGTGGAGGTTGATAGTGATCCTTCAGCCGTGTTAACACGCTGATAGCCGTACTGCAGTGGATCACGGATCTCATCCTGGAAAATATCGAAGAACGGTTTCGAGTCGAATTAGTAAAATTGTTACACTGCACTAAGAGTCAGACCGTTACCACCGTACTACAATCCTCCCACAACAATAATGAGCCAAGTTTCTCAAATGCCTCCGTCGCATTAGATTCGGCCATGTCAGAAAACGAAATCAGAAAACAAACAAGTGAACTGAAATGGTTTACTCATTGATACATGCATTGCTTGTCCGCTCTGATCGATGGTGGGATGCGGAAAACATTGAAAGCATCCCACTCTTCATTAAACTCCCTCCAGAACCAATGATCCAGCTGATTGCAACGAATATTTATTCAAATGTCAACTGCATGTGAAATATTTCACGTGAAACATTTCCGGTAGGCGTAGTACCTCATCTCACTCATAGGTGGCGCACAGGTACTTATATACAATGAGCCGCCGTTATGAATGGTTCAAGTGTGTAAATACAAATTAGACGAGATAAAATGATTGTTTCTGTAATTTAAAAATGAAAAAAAAAGATTATGAAACCAGATTGGTAAACTAGACCTAACTAGTTCTCCGTAGACAATGTGTCATAGCGACTTAATTGGTGTTTATCATTTTATTTATGTGTGTCGTAAACGACACAAGCACAACACCGGCGCACGTGTTGGCTGGCGCCGGTATGTAAATCGTTGCACATTTGCAGTTACTGTTGCATTTATTGACCGTTTCGTAGTAGTTGAGCAGGGCGAGATATCACGAAAACCAACACTTTCCTTCACAATTGTTGTGAGTTCGCTGTTTTGTTTTTGTTGCTTACGTTCCGGGAGTTTAAATTTCATTCCTCTGGTAGTGTTTTTTGTTTGCTTTGGAGTTGTGTTGCCCATTTCCCTTACCATTTCCCTTACCATTTCTCTTATCTATTTCCTTACTCCATGCTTTGTATGCACTCTCTTGATTCTCTGAATATTTTCTCCATCTCGCCACCAACGGGAAGCATGGAACAGTCTAGAGACAATCCTTTTACAACTGGCCTGTGGCGTACGCTCGCGTACCGAGCAGAATGTTCCAGAAACAGGGCGATATCTTCCGGTTGCAATAGTTTCAACGTTTGTTGTGACCGGTGCAACGGTTTATTTACATTTTTTTTTTTCTTTTTCAAATCGATTCAACGCGTGTCGGCTTTCCCGGCACAATTCTTTGATAAAAAAAGGCCGTTCGAGGGGTTAGTACACCTTGTCGGTAAGGTTGTACGTACGGTAGTGTAAAATTGTATTGATATGCAAAACCCCACGTCGATAGCGTACTTTTATTTACGTCAGCTGATATTCAGTTCTTTTTACTGTGCTCATATCGTGACGCAGTTTGCTGTCACTGTAACGAGTACATGTATACCTTATATCCACCACAGATTTGTTTTACGCTCGCACGTTACGATGGATCTTGCCGAAGATTAACCTCTTGAGAGCGTTCTTCATTCATGCCCTGTTGGATCTGTGGACCAAATATAAATAGCTCCATGTGCGCTGTGCCGCCTCCCACGCACACAGAAAAGTGAAAATGTCGTTGAGATCCGTATCTTGTCACGCGAAACTCACTGCAAACAATTCCAATTTCAAAATGAATTGTTTATAAAATGTTACTTATGAAGCGAAAATTAATATTTCAAAGACAGCATGCACTTGATTGTTTTCGTTTCTTCGTGTTATTTTCTTTTTCTCTCACCTCAGGTTGGAGATTGCTATTTATTTACAAGACTATCAAAACACTCAGTCTCTTTCTTGCCACCTTACCGAATAGGGGAGTGGTGTTCGTGCCACAGAGCATGTTGTGTACTAATGTACGTCAGCAATTAGCATCCTCAAAAGACACGAGACGACGATCGTCACCGTAAAAAAAAAGGTGATAGGCAAATCAACAGATCGTGCGTCTTATAAATTCGCTGCTCAGAGCAATTTCGTTTCAAGCTCGTACGACGATCAGCAGTATGTTTGTTTTTCATTTTGTATCATTTAATTGTTTCCCCTTTTTTGATTTTGCTTTGTGTACAAGAAGATGTTTTTATGAAAGATATACCTTTACCTAACAGATCATCATGACGTGCACAAAGTGGATTAAATTGTATCTCTCAGGCAAACTGATACCCGAGGACATTTCCGAGCTGTACTTTATCAATCCCTCAGAATTGCATGAGCAAACAATGGACAACCCAACCACGGCATGCGCCTGTTTGTGGACGGATGCAATTATCGTCAATGCACCTGCGTTGCACAGTTTGGCATTAGGGCCAGACACTTATATGCACGCAACGTGCCATAAAGGTGGCGGTTGTTTGAAAACAATTTCAGGGGAAAAAAATAAAACCCTTCAAAGCTGGAATAAAGGACCATTCTGTCACCCCCTGGCTTACTTCCGTGGTGTGTAATGTAGTCGCGTGTAGCAATCGTCCAGTGCATGATCGTTCCACCGGCGATAATTCATCGTATCACTTACAGCACTCTGAATAAAGAAGCGGAAATATTGTAGTGCATATTGCTTGTAGTTCATAATTAGATTGCGAGCAAAGCAAGCTAACCTCCAGTCTACATACACTGACCTTATGGTGAAACTATCTTGATTGTAAATGCAATATGTTATCCGCTTTACGGAATGTCAGTCGATCGATAAACAAATGTAAATCGTCCACGAGTGTTGCTTTCATCAACATGTTTTACTATCTTTAACCGATCGATAAAATAAAAATTAATTAAACTTTAATTGTATCGTGTGTAGGGAGCACCATCTTAGAATTCGCGTGTACATGTTCGTCACCTAAAACACGCCTCCCTCCCACACAACAAAACCATCCTTAGTACCACCCACCGTACCAAAATGGTGTAAAACACCCTTTGGGCGACATGTTTGACCTTTTTCTTGACATTGACCACTACACGGTAGCACGGAACATGTCGCCAGGTCTAAATTCGTACGATTTGTAGCTTCTTCCGCACGGCATCGGCAGACAAAAGAAGAAGCAAAAAAAA